>JALBZB010000076.1:0-54739 GCA_038050625.1 Pythium sp. MPC-2022a
TGTGGAACTTGGTCTGATCTGTTTGGATAAACAAGGCAGACTGTGTCATTAGATTTCAAATCGAAAAGTAATCAATATCTTGGGTACCCTTATTAAAAAGGTTTGAGCCACCTTTTGGCAAAAAGGACGATTTGAGTCACCTTTTGGAATTTTCCCAAAAAACAATGTGACTTGCTGTGACTAATCAACTGCCTCAGCTTCAAGACACAAGGGTCCACCAAAAACGGAAGCTGATTACAATTTAAAGTATCTCCACCCTCCAAACACCAACTGGCAGCCACAGCTCGGTGACTAATCTTCCGTCGCAATCACACAACTGCTGCAGCTTTTCTCTGTGATCGCAAATTATAGACACTATTTCCTGAAAGATGCGTAAGTCTAAACTTGAGCACAGCCGCTGGAAGGCAAAGGGATGCAAAGACCATACGCTGTCAAGGCATGAGCACCAAAAGAGCTCTCCGTTTCGTATCCTCATTTTTGGTTTCACCACTAAATACCCAAGCAAAGTTCATCTCCAAGCCCATCTCTGACCTCAATCTATCCTTCTCGACTCCGTCCGTGCCAATGTCAGCTCCCGCCACCTCCCCAAGCATCCTCGTTGTTGGCGCTACCGGAAACACCGGTATAGGTGTTGTCACACAGCTCTCGCGCGCGCTCTCGTCGTCTGCGTTCCCGACGCCTGCCCACTCGACAAGCGCGACTCCGCCACGTATCCTTGCGCTGACTCGCGATCTCAACTCCGAGGTTGCCAAGAAACTGGCCAAACTGGACCACGTCGAGATGGTCCAGAAGGACTGGACGGAGATTGACAGCGAGTGGCTCGTGGAGTGGCAGGTGTTCCGCGTCTACATTGCGCCGCACAATCTCCCAACGCAGTTCGTGGACGAGAGTCGCTTTCTGATCGCTTGCAAAGATGCGAAGGTGGAATATCTTGTCAAACTCTCGACCAATGTCCCGTTCATCAAGCCAGACAGCCCCATGTACTACGCCCGGTCTCACTGGGCCGTGGAACAGCTCCTTCGCCAGCCAGAGTTCAGCTCCATGCCGAACACTATCTTTCGCGCCAACGTTTTCACCATCAGCGCTGTGGGGTCGTCCGTCGCGTTCATTATGGCAAACTACCCGGTTGGAACTGTCGCTGATAAACCGCTTGTCCGATTTGTTGTGAGCAAGGACGCACCGATTGCGCTGGTCAACCCTCACGACGTCGGAGCTGCAGCAGGAGCACTCCTTGCACTTCCAGATCCCTCGGCGCATCATGGACGTACGTACAATCTGAGCGGACCTCGAGATGTCACTGGCGAGGAGATCGTCCGCATGATCGAAGCAAAGCTGGGCGAGAAACTGAACGTTGAGTACGAAAGTCATGCTATGGTTGACGAGTCGCTGAAACACGCTCCAGCAGACGTGGCTAAGTCGATCAAGTTTTCCTACACCGAGTTTATGTGGAAGGGTCGATCGAAGTTGAGCATGACGGAGAGCAGTCCGGAACTGCTGGCGCTGAACATCCCTCAATCGACCGTCGAAGAGTACATAACGCAAGCTTTTGAATAACTCTCTTCTAATTGCGAGCAAATGTTTGGGTCGCGGTGTCTGCACAACGTTTTCCGCTTTGCACAACTCACTTGCATCCCTGCACTAGCTAGATGTTGCACGTGTATGTGCGTCATATGGCTGCATGCTCACATTGATGCTGCTCTGATACTACTGCATCACCAGCGCGAGCTGCATCTTCTTCTGGCGCACGAGCGCGATGGGGTTCTTCATGCGGATGACGCGGCAGAGCGCTTCATTGCCGGCGTTGAACACGCGGTAGATGCAGTAGCTCGAGCCGTGGATCGCCGCCTGGTCCAGCTCGTTCATGCTGATCTCGAACACCGCCTTCTCCATCGTACGCGTGGCCTTCACCTCGACGTACTCGATGATCTTGCCGCCCGACGAGACCGTGATGTCGTACGGCTTGCCGGATTCTTCGTGCTGGTTCACCCAGTCCACTTCCATGTCCGCGTTGTCCTTGTGGCTCTCGACCAGCTGCTTGTAGACGTACTCCTCGCCCCATCGGCCGATCCCTTCGCGCTCCTCCTTGGTCATCGTGTTGCCAACAGTGACTACCTGATCGGAGCTGAGAGTGTGGTTATAATTGCTGCTATTACTGGTGCTTGGCTGGAACGCACCAAGTTGCTGCTGCTGATGCTGGTTGTGGTTCATGTATCCTCCAACGCTTCCTGGGTACAAGGACGCAGGAAGAGGTGGGTAAATGGCTGCCATCTCGTTCGAATTGAATGGATTGGAGCCTGGAGAGGATGACGGTGGTAGTGGTGGTAGTGGTGGTAGAGGTGGGAAGCCATCGGCAGCACCTCTAGTAGATTCATTGACATCGCTAGTCCGTGATTCACCGACGCTTTGCCGAAGACGTTTCTCTGAGTGATCATTGTCGTCCTTCAGTTCGCCCTCTTCCAATATCGAGCGAGAGCGTTTACGCGATGATGGATTAGCAGAGAACCACAGAGCGCCTGCCTGAGCCGGATCGACTGGCACTAGTTGCTGCGTGTCTACCAACCATTTCTCTACCATCGCGGCATTCGGCTGCAGGGACGCGAGGTAGAGCAGATTCGCGACACTGGTGGCAACCTGCGGACCGAAGCACTTGCGGCAAAGCTCCATCAGCACCTCGTAGCTCAGCTCTTCACTGCCGCTTTTGGCTCCGATCACATACAAAACCGGCGTCTTCAGGTCCAAGAAACACGCTGCTGGCGAATGGCGCACGCTGAACAATTTCCCGATGCTGTGCACCACTTGGAGTCCACCGGCGTCTTCGACCATGACGCACTTGACCTCGCGACTCATTCTCAGGATCTCATCGCGCGGCAAACTGTTGTAGAGCGATCGGTGGTGGTGGAACAGGAACCGCTGGGCAACACCGAGACTCTGCTGGATCTTAGAGCTCAGCAAGGTGCTCTCGCTCTGATGAGATCCGAACACGATCACTTCGTAGCTCAGCTGCGCCTTGAGTGACTTTGCGCCACAGAACAAGAGCAGAAAGTCCCGAACCTGTGTGGCTTCTTGCTTCGTATCAGTTGAGCTTTCCGTAAAGTAGTCCCACGGGAACAGTGACACAATCGGAAGCGCAGGCTGGAGACTCAAAGCACCACAATTGTCTCCAGCCAAGCTCTCCTTTGGTAGCTCGGTCTGGTCGTTGATGAACACGTCAGCGGGTTTCATGAAGTGCTGGTCACGCACAGTGGGCAGTAGCAGACTCTGCTGCAGCTTCCACTGGAACTGCTTGTCCGCTTTCGTCCACACGCTTGAATTCATCGCAAACGCCTTCGACCAGATAACCAGCAGCGTCTTGACCAGTTTCTGGATCTTCTTCCGCGTCTTTTGCTTGTGCTTATCTTCCTGCGCGAGGTCCAGAGCGCCGACGCTCGCTGAGATCAGATCACACCAAGCACTTGGTTCTGACACCGCATGTGCTGTCAGAGATTGAATCTTCGACAGTTTGATCAGCGGGTCCAGTTCTTCCAGCAGCTCCTGATCCATTTTGACCAATCTGATTCGATCGGCAGACTGGACACCTCCACGATCTTTCTGGAGAGATAACACGATCTTCTGCAGCTCGCGTTCATCATCAGTTGATGGTACTATCGGCTCATCCTTCATGGTACACCACTGGAGTTTCTTGTGTTCGCTCGCGGATCTTGAAACAGGCAGCCAAGGTGTCACCTTGAGCGCCTTCCGGATCCTGCGCAGCTCGTCTTTCGAAAGAGTCGATTTCGCGATCTGCTTGGCAAAAAACTGCAGAACCGGCAGTATCTCTCGCTTCCACTGCTTCTTGGCGTCGTGGTCTCGTTCAAACTCCTCCTCGTTCTTGAGCCGTTCCAGTCGGTCGCAAAGGGAATAGATCGATGGTTTCTTCTCTACACCACATACCTCTGTGAAGAAATGGAGGAGAGACTTTGGATACAGCTGTTCCAGTGAGATGAGATGTCCGTTGCACGACGTTGAGGACCAGACCACGTCCTTCACACCCACAAACCCACTTAATCTTTCACCATCGCCTGCTACTTCTTTCGATGGTGCAAGCACCAACGATTGCTCACTGAACGCGCATTTGATCGCTTGTGTGTTCGCTGGCGCTTGCTGCGCTTGCTCGGCAAGGAACATGTAGATTCGGCTGGCTGCGGAAACGTCCAACAGCTCAGTGTCCTCCTTCACACGTGAGGACAAATTCGAGAGGACACTCAGAGCGTCCTCCAGAGTCGGTGTCCTCTTGAGCTTCAGAATGTCCTCCACCAGTAAATCATTTGTCCACGTGACTCTCGAATACGGGACCATCGATTCCGAGAAGAGCGACTTGGACGCTGAGGTGGACACCCAGAGCGTATCAGGGCGATAAAATTTGCCATCCGTTCCGCTCAGCCACTTGGATTTCCTCAAGAGCTCAGCCACAGTCTCGACGCCTTGAAGTACGGCATCACCATCACCATCACCTCGAACTGTCGGCCAGTGCTTGTTAAGATACCCAGCGAGCTCTCTGGACAAGGTCTCCTTCACTTGTGAATTCGCTTCGGTGTGCAGCCACTTTAGAACTTGTTTAAAGGCGACGGCGACGCGCACGTCCGTCACGTCGAACAGTGTCGCCAGCTTGAGAGTATCCACAAAGAGCTTTTGCCAGGCACTTCCGTTTTTGGTTGTGTTGCTGGGTTCCGTGTGGCTTCTTTCAAAGTGTTCGCATCCAACGATGTCAAATGATCTGCTGCTGCTATCGCTTGTCCTCAGTTTGGCTTGCAGCCATCTCGACAGTTCGGGCATTTCAGCCACAGCCGCTGGGAACATCACGAACACGTTTGGTGCTGAAGCAGATACGAGGTTCCCAGTGCTCGTCCAGACGCGCATCTTGGCTTGGATGTCAACTTCCACTGGACAGTTGGAGCACATGACTAAATGCGACGCGAGGAACTTGGAGTACCGCTTGAGTGTCCCCACAGTCTTCAGCTGCTGGTCCTCATCGCCAACAGCAGCTACTGAAGGTTGCGGATCGCTGAGCAACTCCACCTTCGGTAGAATGTGGTGGGAGATCAAGTCGTGGTCCTCGATCATCTTGATTTTCACCTGGGAGATCAAGAACGATCGCGCGTCTGGCAAACTGCTGATCGCCGTTGCGAAATCGTTGTCCAGCACGTGCAAGTCACCGTAAAAGCTTTCCGAGGAACTTGGATCGTGGGTGGCTCTACCCCCAGACGAGGAGCTCTTGTCGCCATTGTTCACTGCAGGAAGGAAGAGCGCGTCACCAGTCTCCACGAGTGAGACCCATTTCTTCTTCGCCACACCCTGGCTCTGCAGAGGAAAGCACTTGATTAAACGGAGCTCTTGGAGCAGCAGGTTCGAGTGTCGGTCTCTCTTCCAGAGCTTCCCAAGCATGCGGAGCATCTCGACTGTCCAGGTCACGTCGTTCTTCGCCCCAGAGTGCGCCAACAGCTGGAGAATATGCGACGCTTTTAGCTTCTCGATCTTCAGCTGGTTTTTCTGCTGCGGCTGCAAGGATTTCGACAATTTCAGATGCAAGAGCTTCTTGTTCAGCGTGGTGAACAGGAGATCCGGGTCGATAGTGAGCACGCTGAGCACCTCATCATCCTGCACAGCCTCCCAGGCATCCAGCAGCTGAGCTGGTTTCACGAGTTCAAGTGACGACGGGTTTTCGGTTGAGGTTACCGCTGCCGGTAAGAACGGAATTTGGCTGATCTCACGCATTGTGTCTAGCACGATGCTGCGGAATGGCGCTTGGAGTTCGTTCTCGAACGGGAAAAGCGAGAGTAAGTGCGTAATTTGAGCCACCACATCGGTTGCTGCCTTGGACACCTTCAGCTCGTCGACAAAGCACATCACCACTTGGCGCATGAGCTCAGGAAGCTGGGAGATCAGCCACTGGTTCCATTCACTCCCATTCACGATCGCCTCACGCGAACTTGGTACTTCAAAGTCGCCCTGGATAATGAATCGGAACCCGTACGAGCGCAGTGGGAGGTACGCAAACACTTGCTGCAGCGGCGGTCGGTCTCCGGAGGCCTCGCTCGAGGATGAGTCGAGCGGCAGTGCGATGGCAATCTCCGTCTCGCGGACTTGGTCGGCGGTTGTTGCAAACGCAACTGGCGCCTGAAGCGTCCGCTTGACGACGAGCCACTGCTGCTGTGAGACCGCGACTCGGTCGGACCCCTTGCGACTAATTTGCGAGAACAGTTGGACAGTCTGGTGTCTACTTCGGGTGGACACTTCTTTCAGGAAATGGAGCGTCTGGCGGTGCACCTGGTCTACGATACGGAGCTCTTGAATGCGGCGCAGAAAGAGCAGGATCGACGGCTCGAACGCCATCAGTGACTCGGAGATCTCGTCTACGTGCTGCAGGGAACTCTGATTGAGCGGCAGCACGAAAGTGGTGCCATCCTGAAGCTGCCACTCGGCTTTGTCGTCGATCCAGAACGGCAGGATGTATCCCAAGCCGCCGCCGCCGAGCGCGTCGTTCTTCGAGTGGAAGCGGATGTGGAAGCCGTTCGAGTGCACCTGCGGACTGTCGGAGATCTTGAACACGCTCTTGAACCCGATGCCTTTCTTGCCGATGCTCGTTGCTGAGTCCTGCGTGGCTTTCGTCGACGCGCCGACGTCGCAGATCGCCTGGATGTTCGCGCTCGTGAAACCGCGCTCGTTGTTGTGGAACACTACTTGCTGAGATGACGTGAGGATGAACTCGCCTTTGGCGCGGACGCCCCGATCGTAGCTGTTGTCGTCTGCGTTCTGGAGCAACTCGAGCACAAAGTGCGTGTTTTCACTGTACAACTCGTCACTCAGCCGCTTGAGCGCACGCTCGAGGCGCTTCTGCTGGATTGTGAGCACGGACGACGTCGCTTCGTCCAGGATCTCGAGCCCGATGCCAAACTGCTCCTTGCGGATCGTGTCGATGCACTCGCGACACGACTCTGGTGAGGAGGACGACGCGACAGTGATAATACCTGTTTCTGAAAAGTTTGGTTCAGCTGTGTCTTCTGTTGCTGTTGGCGGAGAAGGGGAAGACTGCTGGGCTCGAGTGAAACGATCCGAGATCTCCATATCATCCTCCTTATTCGCTGATACAAACTCTCCAGATGACGAGGAGAATGGTTCCAGCTGCGACGATGATAATGATGATGATGATCCGTCGGCATTCTCAATGGAAACACTGGAACTGACGTCGCTCATCACAACGTCAAGCACCAGCTCCTGAGAAAACTTGAGCTTGTCCATCCACAGCACGTTGCGCATGCACTTGGCGATTGCTGCGAGCGCTCGTCTCTCAGCGCCATTCCCACAGGAACTTCGCACTTGCTCTGCGAATCTTGTCTGCGCCGACGCATTTTCGCCAGCAACTTCTGCGAGCAGCGCGTAGACAAAATCAGCAAACTCGATCGGCACAGCCAGCAGAACCTCCAGAACATAGCGCTCGAGTCGTAGTGCATCACTGTCTTGGCTGGCTTTGACAACAACGAACAGGCTCTTGAGATGCGCTTGTACGAGCTGCTTGGGGAAGCTCTGCTGCCCGCCGTTCTTCACGAGCATCGACGTCAAGTGGATGGCCACGTGATGCGGTGGGACCACTGCATAATCATCGCCCGATGATTGCGACGACGACGCACTGATTAGCATTTCCAACGCGGACGGCGTGGATGCCTCGTTCACACGGAGGACCTCACCATTGAGACAAAACAAGAACATCAAAGACCGTGACGACGACGACGCATGATCAGCGAGCATCATTTCATGCGTGCGGATAAAAAAGCGCAGGGACCCACAGTACGGCGCAAACGATTGCTGCCAACCCGTGAACTTTGCAATGTCCACCAAGAATGGACACTGGAGCAATGCTTCCATTGCCTCCTCGGTTTTCTTCAATCGCAACGACTCACCTGGGAACGAAGACGACACGCCTCCGCTGATGTTACTGCTGCTGTTGTTGTTGTCGGTACTTTGATTGTTCAGTTGGAACTCGCTCGCTGGAAGCAGCGCATTCGAGTACTTGATAATGCCCGGACTAATCGCCTCTGGACTCTTCGCTTCGACGCTCTGCTGCGCCTCCTCCAGCAGGGTGTCTAGGGACTCCGCTCCCAGTCTCTGAAGCGCGTCAAAGCCAAACTCACACTGCACGCGAGCAACCACTTGCTGCATCAGTTCAGATTTTGTCGTGCTTCGAGATGGCACACTCGAGGTCGATGCCAGATAGCACTGCTGAATAAACTCTGCGATCTCTTCTCGGTTACTGCTGGCATTCGAAAAATTGCTCCGGCTCGACTGGGAACTTAGCAGACGGTCGAAGGTCTGGAACCACACTTTCGTCTTGCCGTTATCATCGTTGTCCTTCTTGTTCTCGGCCGCATCGTTCCACAAGTCTAGCACCAGCTCCAACGCCGATCGATCCAGGTTTTGATCAGTTCCCATCGTCTGACGCAAGTGGATCTCGAGCGAGATGAAGCACATGAGCAGCTGCTCCAGGGATTCGATTTCGTTGCTTTCGCAAAAGATTGTCAGGTACTGTTCGACCTCCTGCTTCACAGAGTCCGCGTCAAAAATGCTCATTTTGGTGATGGTAGCTGGTTTTGACAATTTGGACTTTGACAATGGTGACGCTGCTGACTTGGAACCAGATGACTTCTTTTCTTCTTTCTCCTCTTCTTCCTCTTCGTCGCTAGAGTTGGAGTGACACTCGCATTTACAGTCGCACTTGCACGTGTCTTTGCCAACGCAGCAGCAATCGCACTCGTCATCGCTGTCACTATCGTGACCTGCTTTCATTTTCTTCTTCCCGTTTTCTTCTTCTTCGTCAGCAGCCTTCTCGTCAGGTAGCTTATCGTCGTGAAGCAACAGCGAATGGATCTTGGCCATGATGCCGCACAGCACCCAGGTCACCACTTTGATGCGCGAGTGGTGTTTGCTCTTCTGGGTCGCCACGAGGAACCGCGTGAGCTGGTTGCGGATCTTCAAATCGGTCTCGGCGATCTCCTGCGACGAGATCTGCATCTGGTTGTTGCGCTGCTCGTTCGCCGCTTTGCGGCGCAAGACGTTGTCCAGGTACACGTCGATGTCGGTCACTCGCTTGAGCATCTCGAGTGACAGCGACGCGGTCGAATTCTTGTTGGTATTGGTGCCCAACCGCTTCTTCCACTGACCACTGGTCGCTTCTTGCCCAGCAGCGTCAGCAGAGACATCCTGTTCTTGACTTCTCCCAGTCCCCAAATGGCTCTTCAGCAGTTCGTCAAGCGCTTTCTTGCGGTTCGCAGCGCTGAACTTTTCTTTCGAGAGCTCAAAGATCATCTCTGCAATGCCCTTTTGGAACTCCTGCTCCATGGTCTTCATCTCTTTCATCTCCTGGTTCGAAATGCGCCGCAGCATGCCGATGTAGACACCAAATCCCGACGGGTCGAGCGCGATGCCGAGCTTTTCCACGTTCGGCTGCCGATACTGCTGCGAGAGGTACTGCAGGAACTCGCCTCGGTCAATGTGTGTCGAGTTGCGGAACGCGTCGTGGCCGATCATGATCTCAAACTGGCGCAAGTGGTTAAGGATGTCGCGCGTCGACACGTTGAGCATCGCGGTTGGACCGTGATACAGAGACTGCACGGCTTCCGTGTGCAGGAACGAGTTGCCGATGCGCAGCTCGTGGAAGTCGCGGATGCCCTCTTGCATCAGAAACATCTGGAAGCACTCGTAGAGCGTGTTGATGCGTCGACCCTGCACAAAGCACGTCACGAACGTCCACAGGCGCTGGTTCAACGTATGCAGCTGGCGCAGAATCGAAAGCTGCAGCGGAGGGACACCCAGGAGCTCCTCCAGATCGTTCACCTCTGCATTATACGATAGCATCATAATTAGTATGCAACTCACGAACTATACGAATGGATGTCATACAATCAACGTACGGAAGTGCACGCAGATGGCATGCGAGACGTTGGTGAAGCTCAACGCATTCGGTGGTGCTGACGGATGCGATTGACTGGTGCGCAGCGCGTGGACGAAGGTGGTCACTTCCTCCTGGATTCCAGGGCGAATACCGGTACCCACAACACCAAGAGCTGGTAGCGGTGGCGCTCCGGTCACCATTGGAGGCGTCGGAGGCAGAGGTGGCGCATGCGCGTAGCTTCTCGGCGGCTGAGGCTGAGGCTGAGGCTGAGGCTGCTGCGGAGGCGGCGGTTGTGCACGCGGGTACGGTTGATGGTACTGCGCGTGGTAGCCCTGGTGCTCGCGCGGGTGCTGCTGCTGGAACTGCCGCCAGTTGCCGCCGCGTCCACCGCCGCGACCACCGCCAGCGCCGTTTGCTCCATTTCCGCGCCGCATTTTCAATTGCGTTGGCTGTCGTTTCCCGGACTGGCAGTCGGAAAAAGATGGGCTGTTAAAATAGAGTGACACTGAAACGCTAATTGTGTGGTTGATAAATTAAGGTGTACCACATTAATCACTAACATCTGAAATGGCTACATTTTGCGAGCAGATTAATCGGAAAGCTGACTCAATTAACAGGAGCAGTCACGATCGAAGGACTGTTTTACGAGCGCTCTGTTATGCTCTTCTCACGCACATAGCAACACGTTTGCCTTTGACACAGCTCGCTTTCGCTTCTCAGTCGCGATTTTGTGCGTTAGCTCGCTCATGGAACTCACAAAACTCGCCTGTGTTGACAGAGCGCGGACATCCGTTGTAGCAGCACTTCTTCACTGCAACACGCATACACACACAAACATAGTAAGTTAGCGTACACCATATGCAATGAATACTAGGCGCAGTATAAATGATAAACCCACCTCCACCGTGCGACCAGCAGAGACCGTAGCGCAGGCCCTCGCGCGTGCACCATTTCACTCGGCAGGACACGAATGGCCGCTGCGATTCCCCTTCCACACCGTTGGACATGTGAGCCGCCGCTGAACTCGTGTCCTCCTACAAAGGACACAAGACACATACACACAGGAATGTCAATAGAATCCGGAAAGGCTCACCAAGTACATGTCTTTTGACAGACAGTCTGGAGCAGCATTACCATTTCACTGTCGCTGTTTCTCCTCCGAGAAACTCCATTCTCAGTAACCTCTCCATTTGTAATCACCACTTCATCTTTCAGCTCCACTGGAGACTCCTCACCTCGGTGTTGAAGCGCGAGATCAGAAATCCCATTCACCACTGCCTCAGGCTCTGTTGTACTCTGCCGTGACTCGTGCTCACTCTGATGTCTTGGGTGAGCCTGATGGCGCCATTCGTCAGACGAAGTGGACGAACCAGAGTATGAACGCTTGCGGAGAAGCGACGGTCTGTGGTCCGCGCCTTGCTTGCTCTCGTCACTATCACAGTGGAGGAGGCTGTCTCCGTTTGAGCTGTTGGTCTGCTGGCGTTGAGGAGTATGCCTTTCATGACGTTGTGTCCATCTCGCATGATCTGCTGCTGCTGTAGCCACTCCATTGCTGTGACGATCAGGTGAACCGTTCAGCTTCCCGTTTTCCATCGGATGGGCTGCTGCAGAGAGCGCCGCCATCATAGTATCTTGGAACGAAGGACGTCGCTGGCCATCGTCCTCAGAGGAAGAAGAAAGAGCGCCGCTGTCACCACCGCCTGTGACACAAAGAGAGACACCACAACAGCGCTGAGACGAGACAAGCCTGTGAGCGAGCGTCCACATTCACACGACAACTCACCTGACGCGCTCTGGGTCGGAGGATGCACGAGCGTATCCGATAGCTGGAGCGATGACGCGCCGTCGCTCGCAGAGGTGGCGCTGCCCTTGCTGCTGCTGCTGCTGCTGCTGCCAGTGGCGCCGCTGTCGCTTTCTTGCAGCGTCATCGTAGTTTCTTCCATTGTTTCCCACACAACGCAGCCGAAAGTGAGGATGATTGTTCGCAGGCTTGGTGTGATAATTCGAATAGCGGGGCCATGAAGACTTGGGAGGAGGGCTTCTTCAAGCATCTCCCCTAAGTTCGATTCTAAAATTTGATGCCAGTTTCTATGTTGAATTACAATGATGAATTCGAACCCCTTTTAGACTGAGTCATCGCAACTTTGTACTGTATACTTCAAAAGAACTTTCGATCGACTCGTTAACGCGAGTCAACCTCGTCATAGACGGAAACTTGAGTGATCGGCGAGTTGGCTTGTCGAGTCCACGTAAAAAAGGCATCAAAGGCAGGATCGTGTGGCTGTGACCTTTCGATCCAGACCCAGACCAGGAGCAAAGGAGGATCCACATGCAGACGAAGCTTCAGACGGTGCGGATCTTGGTGCGGTATCCTTGTCCACACAAAGCTCAGACCGGATTGTTCAAGCCAGAGTCGACCAAATGGATCTTGGAATTGAAGATCGAGTTGACCGATGTGATCGGTGAATTGATTGGTGGATTGATCGATTGTGTGGGGTAATCACAGTCCTCGCTTTAGTGACTACCGTAATATTCCATTTGTCTCAAAATAGCGTCAGAGCGCGTTCTTTTGCTTTGCCTGGCCGCTCACAAGCAACACAACGATCACCCACAATCACATTCGCAACAGCGCAGACAGTCGTCACCATGGGCAAAGGCCGCCGCTTCTCGCAGATGCTGGCCGTGGACGATGCCTACTGGGGCTTCGTCAACAAGCGCCGCTTCACACGCTGGGTGTACGCGAGCATGACGCTCTTCGCCATGTTCGCGGTCGTCGTGGCGTTCTTCGACATCGGTGCCGGCACCGAGTACGCGCCGGACTTCCTCAAGGACAAGCCGAACCTCACGACGTCGCAGATGGACGAGAACGAGCGCCTGCTGTCGTGGCTCTACCTGTTCGTGCCGTCGCCCGTGTTCCTTGGGTGGTTCGTCGTCTACTTTGGCAAGTTCTTCTTCGTGTTCAAGATCAAGCGGCTGCGCAAGGCGCGCAACTTTAAATACAACCTGCTCTGGGCGTCCATCGCGTCCGCGATCATGTACCTGGCGTTCATCCGGTTTGCGCTCAAAATGACATTCAACGAGGGCCCCAAGTTCCGCGCCGCACTGGTGATCGCCGGGTGCGAGTTCGGTCTCATCTTCATCGAGGTCTTTGACGAGCACAGCACGCGCCGGAAGCGCCACGAGCTCAAGCGCCTGCTCAAGGCGCACGAGCAGCAGCAGCGAGGCCTGCCGCCGTCGCAAACCCACGAGTTTAGACAGCAGCATCAACACCATCAGCTTAGCGAGTCAGACGACCAGACCGAGAGCCAGAGACAGCAGACCCCGTCGCAGTACGAGCGCGAGCGAGACCTGGAGCTCCAGTACGAGAACCGCGTCCCGGGAGGCATTCTCTGAGTTCAGGGTGCTGATGGACACTCGTGTCGGTTGGAATGTATGTATCATAATGCCATCCAGTGTGTGAGTTTGCTTGCCGCTGAGAAGAAGAGCCATTATTTGTCCAAGAAAATATACCAACGTTATCATCCGTGAATAAGTTCTTTTTCAATCAGATGCTATGACTCATTGGGCGACTCATCTCCATCAGTTCCTGCATTGTCCTGCGAATCCACACAGAGTGGATATAGGTCCGTCCACATCTTCTCCGCAACCATTCATACCCACAATTAACATTCCATTTTCATCTCTACGTTGATTTTCCTCCATGCGTTTGACAGAACCAAAGCTGGATTTTTCAATTTGGGTGTTTGTTGGCGCGGTCCACGCCATTTAGTGGTGTACCGCACCTAATATAAGGTATTTCATTATTTTAGGGCTGGAAAAAGAAAGGGAAACAGGTTAATTTCACTATTGAAGGGCTGGAAGAAAGAAAGGGAAACGCAGATAAGCAACAAAAGGAATATCGAAGCAACTGACCATCAGTCAGGACTTTCACCTGCTTCTTGTCGGTGGGTTCATTCATCTCTTCATTCCCGAATCCGCACGCGACTGCAAATACATCCACACACGCTCCATTACCACCGCCGTTATCACCCACCCACCCACCCCCCGCTTCACTCTGCTCACGTCAAACCGTAGCCATTATGGGGAACTCGCCGTCCAAGAAGCACAGTCACCACGGCTCGTCCGCGTACCAGCAGCAGCAGAGAAGGAGTAGCGCGCCGACGTCGACCCAGTCGGGGCCGCGGCCGATCGCCGGACGCCCCTCGAATGCCACGGCGCAGATCATCCCCGACCAGTTCACGTCCCTGAGCCAAGTCACTGCTGGTGAGTACCGTGCATTTTGTAGCTCCTCTCTCTTTGAGCTGCCGAGCGAGATAGATACGAAAGATCCACTGACCCCATGTCTACTCTTGTAGCCCTGCGACGCAACGGACTCGAGAGCTGCAATCTCATCATCGGCGTCGACTGTACGTTCTTATCTGCTTTATCTTCAAGCCGCATAACGCTGCGCTTACAAGTGATGCTCATGGTGTTGTTATGTTTTTGGACGTGTAGTCACCAAGTCGAACGAGTGGAGCGGCAAGCGCACGTTCGGCGGCCGCTGCCTGCACAGCACGGACGAGCCGCGGGTCTTGAACCCGTACGAAGACGTCATCGAGACGATCGGCAAGACCCTGCGCGACTTTGGTACGAAGCGCGTGCGTGTGACTATGGAGGTTAAAACCACAACGTCCATGCTAACATTTCTCTAATCTGTCTCTCCACAGACGAAGACAACGTGATCCCCGTATTTGGCTTTGGCGACGACATGACCAGCGACCACTCGGTGTTCACGCTCTCGGGCGACCTCATCAAGAAGCCCGGTTTTGCGCTCGAGGAGATCCGCGCGCGCTACCGCGAGGTCGTGCCGAACGTCGTCATGGCGGGGCCGACGTCCTTCGCGCCGATCATCAACCAGGCCGTTGGGATCGTGAACGCCACGGGCGAGTACCACATCCTCGTGATCATCGCGGACGGCCAGGTGACTCGATCCGTGGACATCCCGGCGCACGCTGTCAGCAAGAACGAGAAGGACACGATCGACGCCATCACCTATGCGAGGTAAGAAGAAGGCGACCGGACGAACGAGCGCATCCATTATCCTCATGTCGCAGAAGAATCTTTTGTCCTAACGCTTTGTGGATGTCTGTGCTTGTGTGTGTTTGTAGCAATTTCCCACTGAGCATCGTCATGGTCGGCGTTGGCGACGGTCCGTGGGACTCGATGATCTACTTCGACAACTATCTCGTGCACCGCAAGTTTGACAACTTCCAGTTTGTCGACTTTCACGTAAGTCTTGTGTTTTTAATTTTGTCTAGGCTTTCATCCTCTAAACACTGATTCACTCACAAACTTCATGTTTTACTGTCGACTTTGTTTCTTCCAGAAAATTACGTCCCAATATGGTTCACAACAGATGAAAGAGACGCAGTTTGCGCTCCAGGCGCTCATGGAGATCCCAGCGCAGTACCAAATCATCAAGGAACTGAACTACCTCTCGCGCGACAATTTTGCACGAGGCGCGTACATGCTCGCGCAGGACCTCCCGACCGTGGAGGTCTATCCATGTCCACAGCCAGTGCAGCAAACGTACGTCACAGAATACGCGGTCTACCAGCCGTACTACGCATCATCCACACCAAACAGCAACCTTAACGGCAACAACCCGCCGCCTTACGATAGCACAGTAGTGCCTGCGTACTCAGCGGAGATGGCGCCGTCCGCTCCAGCTGGGTTTGACGACGCGATCCCTGCGGGAGATCTGAACCGCACAGCGTCCATGCGACCAGGTCTGAACCACCAAATATCTGTTGCCGAGCTGGAGCTCAACCGCTTACAGGAAGAGCAACTCTGCGCGATCTGTCTGGAGCGCAATAAAGATACGGTCTTCCAGTGCGGCCACGAGACGTGCAGGACATGCGCGGACTTTGTGAACCACTGCCCGACCTGCCGGGCAGAAATCCAGGTGCGGATCAAGCGCTTTGGATAAAGAAAAGAGGCGAGATGGGCGTGCGTGTTATAAGCTGGCGTGTGCGAGTGAGAGTGGTCGGCGCGTCATCAGCGCTTCTGTGCAACGAGAGGCAGGACGAACAAAACTAGAGAGAGTAACCCCCCCTCCCCCCCCTCCCCCAGTTGGAAGATTATCGTAACTTTGAAAGCAGTCAGGTCTTGGAGAAGATTTTGAAAGAAATCGATGACAATTTATGCAAATACATACACATATGAACAATGAACAATGAACAATGTCGAAGCAACCTCTCGCGAGGTCTTCTCTTCTTTCTGGAAGCCAAGTGTGTGAGAGTAGCTCTTCACGAGCTCAGAAGCTAAAAGATTTGCTAGACGGTTGGAAGGTCTCAATTGTGTAGATTTTTATTCATGTTTAAACTTTGCGTAGTATCACTTTTCTTCTCTGATTTTCTTTCTGTCACTTGTTCTCGTTTGTTGTTGACACTTGTTGTGTGCTGCGTTTCGTACCTCTTCAGGTGGTTTCAGATCTTTGATTCTCAAAGCTCTTCCTTTGAACTTTGAGCGTTCATCAGTTGATCGGCGAGCCGACGCGGCTGTCGCTACCGCCCTCGCGCTTGGCGCCATGGCGGATGCACACGCCATTGCGCACGGCGCCTTTGTTGCAGCCCTCGGCCTGGCAGCGCTTGCCACCGCCGTGGGACACGCACAGCGAGCCGCCGACCGCACTCTTGGAGCAGCCTTCCACTTGGCACCGCTTCCCGCCGCCGTGCGCGATGCAGGATCCGCCCAGGAGCGCCGTCTTGGTGCAGTCTGGGGTCTTGCACTTGCGTCCGCCGCCGTGGGCCGAGCAGAAGCCGCCGACGAGCGCCGACTTGGTGCAGCCTCCTTCACTGCAACGCTTGCCGCCGCCGTGGGAGATGCAAAGACCGCCCTGCTTGGCGCTCTTGGTGCAGTCTGGGTGCGAGCAGCGCTTGCCGCCGCCGTGCGAGATGCAGAAGCCGCCAGTCTTGGCGCTCTTGGAGCAGCCCTCCATGCGGCAGAAGCGGCTCTGCTTGTGGTACTTGCAGAACGAGCCGGCCGGGCCGCGGATCGTGCGGTAGCAGTCCTGCTTGGCGCATACTGTGTTGAGCATCGTGTTGACATCAAAGCCGCCGCTGCTGGGCGGGCTGCTGTCCTCGTCGTAGGCGGAAGACTCCTTCATTTCTTCGTCCGAAAAGTTTGAGTCGACGTCTTCCTCCTCTTCCTCATCGTCGTCGTCCATGTCCTGGTCGTCGTCGTTGTTGTTAATGATGAAGCTGAGGCTCATGGCCGCGATGCCCGATGTCGCGCTGGCCGATGGGCTGTGAGGGTTCGACGAGTGGTGGCTGTCACGGTCGTTGAAGTTCTGGTACTTGGCGTCACTCACGGGCGAGAACTGGGCGTTTGAGTCGCGGTTCTCGTCGTCGCTCGAGTCGTACTGCTGCTGCTGGTACGAGGCCATGCCTTTGAGGTGGCGCGTGAGTAGGGTCTTGGAGTCTTCGCCCAGGTGGATGCTCGAGATGCTGCGAAGACGGAGCGGGTCCGGGTTCGCCTGTGGGGAGCGGTAGTGCTGCGACTCGGGCGACGTGAAGGAGGAGGAGGAGCTGGCGCCTCCGGTGGTAAGGTGTGGCAGTGGGGAGGAGCTTGAGGACATGAAGTCTGCTTGGATACGTGCTGCTGCAGTGCGGCAACGAAGATGTCTAGTGACGGAGAAGAAGAGTGGGTGGAGATGAAAGCAGAGAGGATCGATACACTAGAAATTGAGATTGGGGAGGGGGGGGAGAACTCGCGGTCGCTTGGTGGAGCTTGGGGAGGTTCTTGGTACAGGGTGTCTGGAGCAGCTTGGGGGAAAGCTAGTCGAGAGAGAGCGCTGTGGGTGGGGGAAATACGCCGCTGAGGGTCGTGGGGGGGAGCTGAAGCTGGTTAAGGCGCTGGTATAGCTGCGGAGCAGACTATAATCTCACTTCCACGAGGAAAGATGAGAGGAGGAGATCGGGCGACGCTGTGGAGGCCGAACGAAATTCTCGAATGAGCAAATCGCACAGAGGAGCGCGAGTGGCTTGCCCTAACGCCCTTCGTGAGGAGGAGGAGGAGGAGGAGCGTGAGGGCGGAACGACAGCCCACGAGCCTCCGCGCGCGCGTTTGCACGATCCCACTCACTTGCATGACCAGCTCTCTTGGTGTTGCAACTGGGCACTGGCCCTTTTGCGCTTGGCGCCAACTCATTAGAGAGCGCGCGGCTAGTCCCACGGTCTCCCGTCTCCAGCACACCTTTTCGAGGCGCCAAACTGAGATGTGCAGTTGTGAAAGGGGGGAATGTACAGTAAATTTACAGTACGTGCGCAATTGTGTGCCGAGACGAGGAATTGGAAGGGTATGATTGGAATATATATACCTCTTTATTAGTCATATAATAGTCGCTATATTTTATGAAGAATACTTGTTATGATTTTTAGCGCTAAAAACATAATACCTACTACAAGAGGTAGATGTAACAACTTGCCACAGCTGAAGAAGGCAGCACGCTCAAAGCCACCACCGAATTTCTTTCACATTGCGAGAACGAACGACCGCACGAAGATAACAGTATCTGAGCAACGAGTTAGTATACAAACAATTCACATCCGCCGCCATGCACTGTACTGCAATGCGCACATTGGAAATGCGGCTGCTACACACATGTACCTACGATGAGAAGCGACACGAAAAGCTGGTCGGCTTTGCGGCGCAACACTTGCTTGAACCACCAGCAAGACAAGGCAAAACAAAGCAAGCAACACACTCCGCGCAACCCACATACAACCAAGTGCCACTCTTGCGCTGTTGAACCGCACAAGTTTGATCTTCCGCCCTTGCGCGGCTGTCCACGCGCACCGTCCGTTCTCTGGCGTTTCCCCAGCCCGCTCTATCCCACCCTCGCAGTGTGTCGGCCTTCTGAGAGAGCGACCGCCGGTCCTTAAAGGCAAGTTCAGCAACCGGCTTTTGTACCTCTATATATGCATACCCCGTTCCCCGTATTTGGTATGCGGAAAGGTATATGCATGGAGAAATCCCTATTATAATTCCATACAAAAATTACACTGTGCATAGATGAATTGACATTGTGAATTGACAGGATTAGAGCCAAATTTACAAAAAACCTGCTCGACGTAGTAGACGCATAGAAGAACAAGGTTTCGTCGGTGATCCACATGTCATGAAGCGATCGTTTATTGTTTTCGGACAGGGAAGTGGAGATCACGTGCGCAACTCTGATCCACTCCGACACAATTGCGTCGAGTGGAGCAGAATCAGCTTCACAGTAAAAGTGCTGACATATGAGGTCTAGGCGCTGCGTGAACTTATCAAGACATTCGAAAGCCCAATCCTCTCGTCTTCTGGAATGTAGGGTTTGTCGTAGAACATCGACGTAACAGCCTTGATCACGTCCTCTGTCGAGTGGCTGAAGTGTTTTTCTTCCATGAGACCGATCCACGACTTTGCACTTCGATTTTCTTTCACACTGTAGAACAAGTTTGCACTGAAAGCAAATGCCCACGACTGGGCACTTCCCATACTCAGACTCAATGCGTTTTTTTATACAAAAACCAAATGATTTAAAGGAGAGTACTTTCTCCCTTAAAAGTATTTGATATTTGTAGGGGACCGGGCAATTTTCGCGTGCATATCTGCCATTTTTGACTATATAAATGCACGAAGCTGGTTTGTGGATATCTCCCGTACATCGTTTTAAATGCGGGTTCGTGCATTAGGAACCAAGTCGGGAGAGCCCAATTTTCTATGCGGAAGTGCAATTATGCAATTAGGGAGTCTGCATAAAGGGAGGTCCTACTCTGTCAAACAAAACTCAAAATCACAGCAGCCCAGTAGCCTATGCACGCCTCGTAAGAGCTGGCGTGCGTGCGCGCATGCGTGCGAGAAAGCGCGCACCAGCCATTGACGAAGTGGAGTGGAGTTGGCAGAGCGATCTCCATGAAAACAAGGATGACGCTGACTAATGCCGAAGAGAGGAGGTGCATCCGCCTTCGCCTTGCGTCACTTAGCACACTTGGTCATCAGGACAGCCACACACAAACAGAGGGAAAGGTGTGGAGAGGACGGCATTAAAGAGAGGGGGCTCGAAAACTGCAATTTGTTCTACAATTTCAACAAGTTACAGTACACGCGCAACAACAATGCTGGCTGAAGGTTGGTTTGCAAGTTGTTGTTGTTGGTTATTGCTGCAATTTTTGTTCGGATTGTTCGGATTGTTCGGATTGTTCGGATTGTTCGGATTGTTCGCTGTGCCGCTCTTTTTCGTGGTAATAAATACAATGAAGAGCTGGAAAGAGGCAGGAGCCTGTCTTGTTGTTGTCTTCAATGCTGTACTGGTTGTGCATTAATTTTGAACACCCCAGTTCGAAAGAAATCTTTGCGGACTTCGGTCCGCCGCGCCTGTCCCAACATGTAACATGGCGTGCTTGGGAAGTGTACAGTCAGGAACGAAAAGGTCCTCGTTTCACAAGGGTGGAAATTTTGGCGATCGCCCGCCTCTCACATCTTGGTGCAAGTGTTTGTTACTCACATATTTGTTGATTGTCTTGCTTGGCTTGGCTTGGTTGGATCGGGTGTTACTCACTGCTTTTTCGTTTACGGGTTTGCATCTGGCGGCGCAGAGACGGCGGGCAATCTTTTTTTGTTTTGCGCAAGTTTTGCAGCTGCTGTTGCTACTATTGCTCAGTCGGTCTATTGAAAAACAAACTTCCGGTCGGAGCGAATGCAAACGTTATGCTAACCACAGCAACGCGAAAAAAGACAGTCAGCAGCAACAAGCACCCATCGTTTATCCATCCGTCCAGCTGCGCCGACCGACGCGGGGACCGAATACACGTGCGCGCGTTGTGGACGCAAATTTTTCTACAAAGGCGGCTATCTCGACGTGTGCGGTCGTGGCGCTCCGTGTCTTTATTTCGTCAGTTCTCTCCCAGTGTGTGTACGCTCCGTACTGCTCTTGCTTGTTTGCTTGTTGCTTGTTGCTGCAAAATGCTGTGTGTTGTTGTTGTTGTTATTTCGTTTTCCTTGGTTGTGTGATGTTGCAGGTTGTAAAGGTGGGTGCAAGCGCTTTGTTCATCGGCGCAATCGCGCTTGCTTGAGCAAGAAAGCGAGAGGGGGAGAGATCGACCTCAAGCAAAGTGCCAGAGAGTGGGTGTTGCGCACGCGAAAAAAGGGGATATGTCGGCAAGCAAACGCCCACTTGCTGGACACAGAGAATGGCGCGAAATGCTTTGCTTTGCGCTCCGAGTTGCTGTTGATTTCGCGGCAGGCGTTGAATCCTAACTGGCGGCCCTGACAGAAAAGAGCAAACAAGTGAGTGAGTGTGTGCGAGAACAGCAGCAACTGCAATATCACGTATGAAGGATTGTGTGATTGTGAAGAGAGAAGAGGTGCTCGCTCGGCTGGTTCGTGCTCGTCGACGCGTGATGGAATCAACTGTGCCAAGAAAGCGCGACTCGAAATACATGTTGTTGGACGCCACAGACAGAGAATGGCGATGAGTTGCCATCACCAATTGCGGCTTTCGGGGAGCGTTGGACTGTGCCACTTCACTTCACTATTGTCGGAATGGTCTTCGCATTCGTGCTGTAACGCGCACGCGTTGCGCTCAGCCATAATTACACACACACACCTGTGCGGCTTGAGCCCGGCGGTCGTTGAAGGAGCGTGTGTAACATCTTGGTCCGCCGTCTCGTTAGTAACAGTTTTTCTTATCTGGTGACTAGTATTGGTTTAGAGCTGAATATGTTTAGAATTAAGCTGATAAATACAATATCAAATATATAATTTGGATAATTAGCAAGCAAATGATGAGGAAAGAGTTCATCAAAAGAATTAGCCCTAACCCGCATCTCCACAGGAACCGATACATTACGGTTTCAAACCGGTTTGTAAATCTTTTAGTCGGTCCTACCGGTTGTTTACCGGTATACTGTACCCTTTCATCCAAACACGCTGTGCCACCAACTGTACCAGTTTACCCATCATCGACTGTCCCACACAAAAAGTGGCACACAGAAGAAAAATTCCCGTGGTACACATCAATCACATGGATTGGATTGGCGTGTGGGGCTGAGTGAGCTCTTCGCGCAAACAGCAGAGAGACCAGTGAACCGCTCGCTCGAAGTGCCACTTCGACATCGCCCCGCCTCCCCTCCCCTGGCCCATTCATGCTGCGGCGCAACCTCTTCTCCTGCGCGCGCGCGCTCAAGCAGTCGTCTGCCGCGAACTTTCACTCGCGCCCGTCCGCCGCCATGGCCCGCATCCTCTGCAGCGACCCGATCGACCCGAGCTGCCCGGAGCTGCTGCGCAACGCCGGCCACGACGTTACGACCGTCTCCAAGGCGCTCACCCACGCCGAGCTGCTCGAGCAGATCCCGGGCTACGAGGTGCTCATCGCGCGCTCCGGCAGCAAGGTCGACCGCTCGGTGCTGGAAGCTGCCACGCAGCTGCAGCTCATCGGCCGCGCCGGCACGGGCGTCGACAACATCGACATCGTGAGCGCCACCAAGCAGGGCGTGCTCGTGATGAACACGCCATTCGGTAACACGATCTCGGCCGCGGAGCTCACGGTCGGACTCATCTCGTCCGTGTCGCGCCTGGCGGAAGCTGGCGCGGAAGGCATTGAGCCGACCACGCGCGTCTCGGAGATCCACGGCAAGACGCTCGGAGTCATCGGCTTGGGCCGCATCGGCCGCGAAGTCGCCACGCGCTGCAACGCGTTCGGCATGAACGTCATCGGCTATGACCCGATCCTCTCGAACGCGAGCGCCAAGACCCACGGCGTAGAGCCCGTGTCGCTCGCGGAGCTCTTCTCGCGCAGCGACTACATCTCGCTGCACGTGCCGCTGAACGCCAACACGAAGCAGCTCGTGAACGCGGAGCGCCTGGCGCTCTGCAAGGACGGCGTCAAGATCGTGAACGGTGCGCGCGCGGGACTGATTGACCACGCAGCTCTGCACGCCGCGCTCGAGAGCAAGAAGGTCGCTGGCGTGGCGTTCGACATCCTCCCGCCGTCGCCGCCATCGGAGGTCTGGAACGCGCTGCTCGCGCACCCGAACGTGATCGTGACCCCACACATTGGCGCTTTGACTGCGGACGCGCAGCAGAAGGTTGCGCGCGACCTGGCGTACAAGGTGAACGACGCGCTCTCGGGCCGATCGTTCTCTGGCGTCGTGAACGCGCCGAACATCGACTTTGGGAAGCGCGAAGAGCACCTACCGTTCCTCTCGCTCGCCGAGAAGCTCGGCAGCATGCAGGCGCAGTTGATGGACGACACCCGCCTCTCGCGCGTGCTCGTGATCTCCGAGGGCCGTCACGTGACGTCGTCGAACCTGTCGGGCCAGTTGGTCAGCGGCGTACTCAAGGGCATGCTCTCGCACATGCTGGAAGAGGAGGTGACGTTCACGAACGCCAAGCACATCGGCGAGGTCATGGGCATCCAGTGCGTCGAGCACAAGCATGAAGAAGTGAGCAAGAGCAGCTTCTCGAACCTGTTGACCGTCGTGTTTGAGAAGGAGAACGGCAAGTCGCGCCGCATCACCGGCACGGTCTTCGGCAAGAACCAGCTGCGTCTCGTGGCGTTCGACGACCTGACCATGGACGCGATCCCGAGTGGCTCGATGCTCATGTTCTACAACAATGACGAGCCAGGCGTGCTGCACTCGGTCACGTCGGTGCTGGCGAAGAATGAGATCAACATTGGCTGCTTTGGGCTCGCGCGGGAGCAGACCGGCGCCAAGGCCGTCGGCGTGCTGAACGTGGACGAGACCATCCCGGACTGCGTGATGGAGGAGCTGGAGACGCTCAGTCAGGTGTCGAACGTGCGCCGCGTGAACCTGCTCGAGCTCAACACGTCGGGCTCTGGTCGCGTGTGGGAAAAGTTTCTCAAGCCGAAGGATGATGCGAGCAGCAGCGGTGCTGGCGGTGAGGCCGATGATGCGAGCCAGGTCGGCGCGGATGGCGTCAAGGTCGTGATCCGCAACAAGAAGCCGACCCAGAAGCCAGCGTCGCCGAACTTTGGCTCGGGTCCGTGCAAAAAGCGTCCGGGCTACTCGCTCTCCAATCTATCGGACATTGTGCTTGGCCGCAGCCACCGCTCGGTGCTCGGCAAGGGCTTGTTGGAGGAATCGATCATCCGCACCAAGAAGGTACTCAAGCTGCCAGAGGACTACCACGTGGGCATCATGCCGGCGTCGGACACCGGTGCGTTCGAGATGGCGATGTGGAGCATGCTCGGCGAGCGCCCCGTGGACATTTGCTTCTGGGAGACGTTTGGCCAGGGCTGGTTCAAGGACGCGACGACCGAGCTCTGCCTGGACAACGTGACGGAGATTAGCGCGCCTTTCGGCGAGCTGCCGGACCTGTCCAAGGCAAACTTTGACCACGATGTGCTCTTCACGTGGAATGGCACGACGAGCGGCGTGAAGGTGCCGAACGGCGACTGGATCAGCGACGACCGCAAGGGTCTGACGTTCAACGACGCGACGTCGGCGGCGTTCGCGATGGACATTCCTTGGAAGAAGATCGACGTGTGCACGTTCAGCTGGCAGAAAGTGCTCGGCGGCGAAGGTGGCCACGGTGTGCTCATCCTGAGCCCTCGCGCCGTGGAGCGCCTCGAGTCCTACGTGCCTGAAGGCCGTCCGATCCCGAAGATCTTCCGCATGACCAACAAGAAGACCGGCAAGCTCATGAAGGGCATCTTCGAAGGCAGCACGATCAACACGCCGTCTATGCTCTGCGTGGAGGACTACGTGGACGCTCTGCGCTGGGCTGAGAGCGTCGGCGGCGTGGACGGGCTCATGGAGATCTCGCACCGCAATCTCAAGGTGCTCGAGGACTTTGTGGAGGACAACTCGCGCTGGATCAAGTTCCTGGCGGCGAGCAAGGACGTGCGCTCCAACACGTCGGTCTGCTTGCAGTTCCCGGATCTGACGAAAGACGAGGTGAAGCAACTGACCAAGCTGCTCGAGCACGAGAACGTGGCGTGGGATATCAACTCGTACCGCGACGCACCGCCGGGCATCCGCATCTGGTGCGGCGCGACCGTCGAGACCAAGGACCTGCAGGCGCTCATGCCGTGGATCAAGTGGGCCTACGCGGAAGTGAAAAGCGCCACTGCCGAGCAGTAGCAATAGACAACAGATCACGCGCGGCGCTGTATGTACCGTCTGATCGCATGGAAGACGCAGAGAACCACAACTGGTTAAAAGAAAATCGGAGTCACTGCCACGTGCACGGGGTTTGCTCATTGCGAAGAAATGTGCGATCCGGTCGCGGAACTCATTGCGTGCATGTACGCTACAGTTGGTCACATCCAAATGGAGTCTACGCGTACGAAAGCTTCGCCATTCTGCTAGCTACCTTACACGCCTGCCACTTAAAGAAAAGCAACAATCAAATAGCAAATTACCATATCGCGATGTACAAATCAGCGTGCCGCATGTGCTTACAGCGAACGTCTCTCGTCCTCTACGTCTTGCCTGTACTGCCTGTCGCCCTTGTCGCACACCAATAGCCATCGCTTTGCCATTGAAAGTGATGGCCGCCCCACCCCAATCAGTACTGTAATCTTCAGCTCAGACTGGATAGTGCGAACTGAACTTTTATCATCGCTCCGCTTAAGTACGAGTGAAACTGAATGTAACCGCACATCACTTGACACCATTTTACCATTCCCCACAGCGACCTGTCGATTGGTCCCGCGCTCCAAGAAGAACGCGACGTCCAGATCCAACCGGCGAACAGGCATGAAGATCGACATCGACACCCTCGCGCAGCTGTCCATCAAGGAGTTCGTGGCGTCCGGCCTGGAGCTCTACCTCTCCATGTCGCTCGCGATCTCGTTCTTCGAGTGCCCCGACGCGTCCCGGCGCGACGAGCAGGAGCTGCAGACGCTCTACACCATGTCGTGGGCACCCGCGCTGTTGAGCGCCTACATCGTGTACGGCCACCGGGCCTCCAAGCTACTGGGGCCGGCGCCCGAGAACTTTGAGACCAACTTGCGCAGGTCCAAGATCTTCACGTGGATCTACTCGCTGCTGTTCCTGTTCTGGGACAAAGACATGACCCACAAGCGCGGTCCCGCACTGCTCGTCGCGATCATCTTTTGCGTGTGTGATCTTGTGCGCTTCGAGATCGAGATCAGCGGCATGATGGAAGACGACGAGGAGGACGAAGAGGAGCTCGAGCGCCTCGCAGCCGCCGTCAATGCGCTCGGACAGGATGACGCACACCACCACAACGGCGGCGATCACACGACCAAGCAGGAGAGCATGTCCAACAGCATGGACAGTCTGTACACGGACCCTCGGAAGCCGTCGATCAATACCGGAAGTAAACAACTAAACCGGCAGTCGACAGAGTCGCTGTCGCAGGAGTACATGGAGATGATCACGCCCGCGCAGACAGTGGTCGGCGTGATAATGCCAACGTCGACAGCCGCTAGGAATAAGAACCCCACGAGCCTAGAGACCCTCAAAGCGCCTCCGGTAGCGCCAACAGAGATTTCGACAGGACACTCGATGAATGCCGGCGAGCCGCTTGCATCACCGAGCCTGTCAAAGAGCAACCAGCCAAAGGTCTTCGAGTTTTAACGAATAACGCCAATCATATCAATATACTTACAACACATATTAGACATAAAGAACTGAAAGTATCGCACCTTCAGCTCTTGACTTGTGACCTGAAACCTTACACCGCAGCACTCTCGTTGCGACGAGCAATGTGTCTTAGTAGCCAAGTTTGCACGTGATCCGCTCGTCCTCGCATCGCGGCTTCACGCGCTTCGTCGAGAACTTGGATCTGGTCAAACTGACTGGGGATGTGCGCCAGCAACCACTTGACGCTCGACAGCTGACCTGTGTACGTTGCCCTCGTCATCGCTCGAGACGTACACCCCTCCGACCGATTCGCGTGCAGAAACTCGAGCAAGTAGATGTTGCCATTCCGCGCGGCGGCGTCCATGGCGTCCGTCGTGCAGCCTTCGCTGCGGTTGTTGTGGAGCCATCGGATGACTGCCAAGTGTCCGTTCTCTGCAGCGTGGTCCATCGCCCGACTCGTGCATCCTTCGGAGCGATTCGCATGGAGAAACTGGATAACATCGAGATACCCACCCTTTGCAGCAAGGTCCATCGCGTCCGTTGTACATGCTTGCACTGTGTTCTCATGGAGCCACTTGACAATCTCCAAGTGACCATTGCACGCTGCCAAGTCGATTGCTTTCGTGGTGCATCCCTCGCTGCGATTCTCGTGGAGCCACTGCACGACCTGTAAATGACCTCTGGCTGCTGCGCCATCCATCGCTGCGCAAGTACACCCTTCATGGCGATGCTCATGAAGCCATTTCACAACTTCAAGTTGACCGCGCGATGCTGCTTCGTCCATGATGTTGACATGCCGCTGCGCAAACACAAAGTCGTAATGCGTGTGAAGCCACTCAAGGACATTCAAGTGGCCATTTCCAGCTGCATGTCGAAGACCAACACTCGAACATCCTTCATCGCGGTGGCGGTGAAGCCATTCTATGACAGCGAGGTGTCCATTTGACGCTGCGCCATTCATCGCTGCAAGTGTGCAGCCTTCCGTGCGATTCGCATCGAGCCACTCGACTACGTGGAGGTGACCGTTCTTGGCTGCGAGATCAAGCGCGCGCTTGGAGCATCCTTCTACGCGGTTATCGTGAAGCCACTGCACGACATGTAAGTGTCCGTTCGCCGCCGCACGATCCATTGCGTGGACTGTACAGCCTTCGTTTCTGTTCTCGTGTAGCCATTTGACCACGTCCAAATGTCCATTTTCCGCAGCACCTGTCATTGCATCATACGTACATCCTTCCGATCGGTGTTCATGCAGCCATTTAACTACGCGCAGGTGTCCGTTCGTCGCCGCGCGATCCATTGCTGCTGTAGTGCACCGCTCCTCGCGATGTTCATGAAGCCACTGGACGATCTCGAGCTGCCCGAACTCGGCTGCAGTGATCATCACAAACACCGAGATCTTCTCCTGCGGACGGTAGCTGTTCAACCACTCAATCGCGTGTAAATGGCCGTGCTTCGCCGCTTTCCCCATGGCCTCGTCGATGTTCACTTCCTCTGAAATGTACGTGTCCCCTCCTTTTGCTTCTTTTTCAGCGAGACGCGCGAGCAGGTGGATAAAGCCGAAGCGCGCGGCTTTCATGATCGTCCATCGCGCGGAGCAGTCCACGAACGCGTCAACGAGCTCCACGACGTGCTTGAGCGGCGCGATTGCGTGGCGCTCGCGGCATACGACGGCTACACACACGAGCGGCGTCACGCGCGGCGTTTCCTCTCTCATCGTCCTGTGAGTCTCGACTTTGCTTGATTGTCTGATGTGCGTGAGGTCAAATGCAGAGTGATGGTCAAAGTGGAATGTATCTCCCTCTACAAGAGCAGCATTTTGAACGCACAAGGAAAGATCCAGAGTCGGTACAGTGTACCCTCTGTGTCGCATTTGTACCGGTATGATCGGTACACTACGTCGTGTCGCTTGTGCGAGACAGGGAGGGTACGGTTACGCTCCTCGGGTGGTTACGCCTGGTTGCCCCTTTCTTCTTCCTTTTCTTGTTTGCTTGCTGCTTTTGTGGCAGCTGGGGCGGGCTTGGTGGGTTACGCTCTCTCCATCCGAAACTCAATGGAAGGCTGCTGCCTGTGCAGAGCGGGCGGGGGCGGCGACGGAAGAAGACGACGCGGCTCAGTCACCAGAGCACGAGCGAACACGCGCCGCGCGAGAGACGACGAGTGAGCGACACGCGCCCAGGCGAGCAAGCGAACGACGAGAACGAGCGACGGAACTAACGCGCCATGGCGGACGACGAGACCGACGTGCAGTACTGCGTCTGCCAGCAGGTCGACAGCGGTGCGTTGCTCTAGCCATCTTTATTCATGGCTGTGTGTATGCGCACGCTTGTGGACTGTTTGAACTAATTCTCTGTGTATGTGTGCGTGGTTTGTACAGGCATCATGATCGAGTGTATCCGTGGCACGGGCGGCTGCAATAGCTGGGTGCACCCGGCGTGCTGCGGCTTGATCCTCACGCAGGAAGAGCTGGAGGCGATCGATAGTTACATCTGTCCGCTGTGCGAGTCACCGTCGGACGACTTTACGAAGATGAAGGCGCTGAACACGAAGCTTGCGAACCGCCTCGCGAAGAAGGAGCGCAAGCGCAAGCTTCTGGTGGCAAGTGGCGGAGCCAGTGGCTCTTCATCCGGTGGGAAGGAGAAGGCGAAAGCCAAAGGAAAGGACGACGAGAAGAAGAGCAGCAGTTCCAGTAAAAAGACCAGCAGTTCTACGAAGACCAGTGAGGGCGACGGTGCCTTGGCAGTAAACGGTAGTGCGCCGTCGCCAGCGAAACCTAAGCGCAAGTGGACGTGCAAGCAGTGCGCGCATGAGAACACGGACCGGGAGGCCATTGAGTGCGAGGCGTGCCACTTGCCGCGCAAATCGTCCAAGCCCAGCAGCAACAGTAAGAAGAAATCCTCTTCGTCGTCGTCGTCGAAAGAGAAGAAAAAGAAGCAGAAGCAGGACGCGGAGGACGGTGACGACAACGACCGCCGCCGTAGCCATCGCGAGTCGAACAAGAAGAAGAAATCGTACCACGTGCCGAACTCGGACGAAGATCTGAGTTCCGCGGGCGAGTCCGGCGACGAAAGCAACAAAAAGAAGCATCGCGGCAAAAAGCGGCGACGCGACGATGACGACGGCGATAATGCAGGAATGGGAAGCGAGTCGGACGAAGCCGAGTTCCAAATTGATCTCAACGCGAAGAAGAAGAGCAAGCAGGGCTCGGCAGCATTCGCCGCCGCCGTGCCGTCCATGGTCATTGAGAAGATCATGGGCGTGCGCAAGCGCGAAGTGGTCGAGCCGGCACCGACAGGTCCTTCTCCAGATTCGGCTGTCGCGAGCATTTTCGCGCCACGGACAATCACGACCGTCATCACCGAGTACTACATCAAGTGGAAGGGCTTTTCGTACATGCACTGCTCGTGGGAGTCGCTCGAAGTGCTCTTGGAAATCGATGCGTTCAACAACAAGCAGCGGATTAAGCGCTTCCATGAGAAAGAGCACCATCACCACCACCACAAGCCGTTTGAAGAGGGTGACGAAGAAAGCGAGAGGGAATACTTCAACCCCGAGTACCTGGAAGTGCACCGCATTCTCGCGGATCGCATAGAGACCCCGATCCCATCAGATCCGTCACTCCCTGATGCGCCGATGGACGACGGCGTGCGGTATCTTGTGAAATGGCGTATCCTCCCGTACACCGACGCGACTTGGGAGCGCGCGTGTGATTTGAAGGACGATGTCGCGATCCAAAAGTACAAGAAATTCCAGGTCGTGCCACCGAAAGAGTCCTGGGAGCCGCTGCCGCGTCCGACGCTTCGTGAGTACCGAAAGCTTGACGAGTCTCCGCTGTTTGGAGAAGATCAAACGCTGAAGCTGCGCGCGTATCAACTCGAGGGTCTCAATTGGCTTATTTGGAACTGGTACAATGAGCGTCCGAGCATCCTGGCTGATGAAATGGGTCTCGGCAAAACCATCCAGACCCTGGCGTTCCTGGATCGACTGCGCTTCAGTGAGAACATCATGTCGCGTGGTCCTTTCCTGATTGTGGCACCGCTGTCGCTGATCGCGCAATGGCAAAACGAATGCGAAACCTGGACTACCATGAACTGTATTGTGTACCACGGCAATGGAGATGCGCGCGAGATCATCCGCGAGTATGAGTTCTACTACCCGGACAGCCACAACAAGCCCGACAAGAAGAAACCGTTCAAGTTCAACATCTTGGTGACGACTTATGAAGTTGCGATCAAAGACATCAGCATTCTCGCAAAGATCAAGTGGCGCTGTCTGGTGGTCGACGAAGCGCATCGTCTGAAGAACCAGGCGTCACGTCTGGTCGAACAGATGCGGTCGCTACGTCGTGACCACTGTGTGCTGCTGACGGGTACGCCATTGCAAAACAAGACGGAAGAGTTGTGGGCACTGCTCAACTTTTTGGATGGGAAATCGTTTCCGAGTGTGCACGATTTCTTGGAGAAGTTTGGCGATCTCCACGAAGCACAACAAGTCGCGGATCTGCACAAGATGCTCAAGCCGTATTTGCTTCGACGCGTGAAGGAAGATGTCGAGAAGTCGTTGCCTCCGAAAGAAGAAACGATCATTGAAGTCGAGCTCACGCCCGTGCAGAAGCAGTGGTATCGAGCCATCTACGAAAAGAACACGACATTTCTAAACCGCGGCGGGAACCCTCACAACGTACCAAACCTGATGAACGTGATGATGGAACTTCGCAAGTGTTGCAACCATCCGTACCTGAACAACGGTGTCGAGGACATTCTGAGCGAAGGACTTGTCACGGACGCTCAGCGGCACGAGATGATGGTCAAGTGCTGCGGCAAAATGGTGCTTCTGGACAAGCTGCTACCGCGGTTGAAGGATGGTGGGCACAAAGTGCTGATCTTCAGTCAGATGGTGCGTGTTCTTGACATCATTGAGGACTACGTGAGGTATATGGGGTACCTGCACGAGCGCCTGGACGGAAACATTCGCGGCAATGACAGACAAGCTGCTGTCGATCGCTTCGTCAAGCCAGAGTACAATCGATTCGTGATGCTGCTGTCGACAAAAGCTGGAGGTCTGGGACTGAACTTGACTGCTGCAGACACCGTGATCATCTTTGACAGCGACTGGAATCCTCAGAATGATCTTCAGGCGCAAGCCCGCGCGCATCGTATCGGTCAGACGCATTCCGTGAAGATCTACCGTTTGATTACACGAAAGACCTACGAGATGCACATGTTTCACAAGGCGTCGTTGAAGTTGGGTCTGGACAAAGCTGTGCTGACCCACATGCGGCGCGAGAATGAGGAAGTGAAGGACGGCAAAAAGAAAACGTCGAAAGCGGAAGAGTCGAAGGAGATCGATGAGTTGCTGAAGCGCGGTGCGTATGACGTCTTTCGTGACGACGACACGGCAGCGGAGCAGTTCTGTGCAGCTGACATTGACCAGATCCTGCAGAGGTCGACTCAGGTTGTGCAGTACGAGCAGCAAGCGAAATCGTCTTTCTCCAAGGCGAGTTTTGTCTCGGCAACGACGTCAGACGATATCGACATTGACGATCCTGATTTCTGGAAGAAGGCGGTAGGGCTGACAGAACCAGACCCGTCGGAGCTTGCAGACGACGTCCCATTGCAGCGCAAGCGAACTCGAGTCTCTCGCTTTGGAACTTCTGGGATGTTTGATTCGGATGGCGATGAGGACGACGAACTTGACAAGAAGGAAAAGGAAGCGGAGCGAAAGGAGAAGGAGCGGGAGAAGGAAGAGCGAGAGCGAGCGGAAGAGAAGAAAGAGCCGCGCGACTGGACTTTGAACGGCCGAGATCGCTTGCAGCGCGCGCTGATGCACTTTGGACCGGGGCGTTGGGAGATCATCCGCAGTCAAAGCGGCGGAAGTCGCACTGTCGAAGAGGTGGAGCAGTTTGCACGCGAGTTCATCTACGTTCTGGGGCTGTCGTCAGTGGAGTCACTGACGTCTACCTCGAAGGACGACTCGGTGTTCATCAAGTCTGTCGTTCGTGCGTCCTTGTACGCTCAGAAAGAGGCACTCGTGGACGAAGAAGAGATCGCACCAGTGCTCAAGGACGAAGAGTTTGTGCTCAAGCTGAAGCAAGGTGGTGCTCGTCGCGTGCTCATCCGTCTGGACATGCTTGTTCGACTGCAGCGCCTTGTTGGTGCCGCTTGTGACAAGCTGGACGCTGAGTACTATGCCCAACACGATCAGCAGATGACAGAAGGAGTAACAGTGCCAGAGTGTGACAAGGAAGCCGAGTCAGTTGCTAAGCCAAAGCCACCGCCGTCTCCCGCGACAGCTGACATGGATGAGCGAGTCGCGTACCACGGCGTGCCCAAAGTGATAGCGACGCTCGACCTGGTTGACATTAGTGAGCGCCCGTCGTGGACTCAGATCACTCCGTGGTGGGACCAGGAAGCAGACCGCCACTTGCTCATGGGTGTGTTCCTCCACGGATATGGACGTTGTGCCCAGATCCTCGGCGACTCGCGTCTGCGGTTTGCAAAGCTCGAGAAAGAAGCAGAAGAAGCCGAAGCTAAAGAAGGCAAGAAGACAGGTGCAAGCGCGGATGAGAAGCAGTCAATCGATGGAGAAATCCGCGAAACTAATGAGAAAGAAGAGACTGCTGCTGTTGTTCCTTCCGAATCAAAGGCGGCTGCTGAGAAGAAAGAGAAGAGCGATGACGTGGTCATGAGTAATGGCGAATCTGACGACGACGATAACAGTACCGTGAATGGTGACGATGGCGATGATATGGACACAAAAAGCCAATCCGGATCGAGCAGCAACGGGAACGCCGCAAAAGAGACTTCGGCTGTGAAGAAAGAAGATGATAATGGAGAAGGAGAACCCAGCGGCAGCAGCAACGGCGCAGTATCTTCGTCCGACAAGAAATTCAAGCAGCCCGAGGTGCAACAGATGAACCGTTTGCTGTTTTGGCTCTTGTCTGCCGACGATATCAAGCGGCAAAAGGAGCTGGAGGTCTTCAAGAAGGAACGCGCGGGCATCGAGCAGCAGCGCCAAGCGGCACTGGACAAGAAGCAGCGACTCTCGGCCCTGTGCCGCGTGGAGATGAAAGCCGTGCAACTGGGGCAACTGGACGTATTGCGCCAGATGACTGTGATCAAGAACGCGAACGAGATGCCAGATGCGATCATCGGCCAGAAAATCAAGCCGAGAGACTGGACGAAAGAGGAGCGACGCACGTTCTCGTACCTGATCGGACTCTACGGCGCGCCGCGCATCCAGGCGAAGAGCTCGGTCTCTACTGCAGCTAATAGTGTCCATGCTGATGCGATTCGACCATTTGCGTGGGAAACCGACAGCATCTCGTGGATGAACATTGTCAAGTGGGGCAAGCTGAACAAGACTGCGGAGCTGGCGCGTCAGTTCTACGAGCAAAAGTTCCTGCCGAAATGCATCGAAGTCGCGAACATGAAAGCGGATCCACTCGCCGCAGACCAGCGCGCAGTCGCGTTGGCAGATCTGATCGGGATCGAGTTCATTGATGCGCACGAAGGCGTGTTGGCGCACGGATTGAAGGCAAAGCACCACGCGTGGGTGACGCTGCGTCGCTCGCAGCTCCTGAGTGATGTTCTGGACATTGTGTCGAAGAAACTTCCAGAGCTTATTGCGCACTTGCGGTCAGGCAGCGAGGAGCTGGTGCGAGACATGCCCGTGTGGTGGTGTCCGTGGATCCACGACCTCGCGGTGTTCGACGGCATGGCGCGGTATGGCGTGTCCAACTGGGAGAAGATCCTGCTGGACCGCAAGCTGCCGTTCCATCGCGAGGCGCGTTCGCAGCATATCCGTCTAGTGTTCCTCGAGGGCTCGGCGAGTTTCATGCCGCTGTACAGACACATGTTCGACTCGGAGACCAGCATGAGCGCGTGGTTTGATCAGGTGGTGGAGAAGCTCCCTTCTTTGGCGGTGCTAGAACGAAAGGTGCAGCGTATCTGCGAAGAGGTCTTGAAAATTGAAGATCCATCTCTTCGCTACGAGGAAGACGACTACAGACGCGCATTCAGCTTTCCAGCGCCACACAACTGTCTGGAGGAGTCAATCATGGCGTCTGTGCGATGTCGCGACGCCCCAGTGGACAGAAGCGTCGTCGCACCGCGCATTGGATCCTCTGGAAATTCAGCTTTCCAGTCGCCCGAGGCGTTGGCAGGGTACTTGGCGGAGTCTCAGTCTAGGAGAGACGAGTACCTCCGACGAGCGATCGCTGTGAACCCTGTCGGCGAGAGAATAGCAGAGCTCAGCCCAGCAATTGCAGCGCATAGTGAGTCGCAGCCGTCGTCTACTTCTCAGACGCCTACTAGTGCGGATGGAGCGTCGACTTCTGCTGCTACCACAACATCGCAGATCCCTATTCAAATGCTCGTGTCGTGAGATGTAAGGGAAAAAATTGGATATGATTGGGCTAGTTAGTTTTATTATCAGGACCGCTCTATAATTTGACAGAAAAAAATAGGATACTAATACAACCAACCATTTGCTGTTGTTCGCGGGTGTCTTCCGCTTCTCCATTCGAATCCCTCCTCGTCGCCCGCCAATCTATCAGTCTTTCTTCGCATGCGCAAACGCTCCGGTCTTCGGTTTGGTCGGATTCTCCTCCGAGTTCTTCCGCGACCGCCGGCGCTCAGCCTTCGCGAGCAGCAGTCTGCGGCGGATGCGTTGGCGCAGGTAGAACCAGCCGACGAGGAAGAACAAGCTGAAGACAGAGAGGATTGCTACGATCGACACGGTGTAGCGCCGGAACGTCGTGGGCACGTAGATCTGCAAGTGACAGCTCAAGAACCGCCCCTTCTCGTCCTCGATGCCCTGGAAGCCGTCGACGCAGTCCTTCGTGCCGTAGACAAAGCCCGGCGGGATTGAACGATGGAACGGATCATGCCACGGCTTTTCGCAGAACTCGCCAGTGCCCTCGCAGAGCGCCTTGTTGTACTTCTGTCGGCAGAGACAGGTGCAGAGCGATGGTAGCGTGCAGTTGCCCTGACCCACGAGAGCGCCGTTGAAGACCTCTTTTCCCCAGCGTCCGCCGTTGGTTCCGCACGGATCCGCCTGGAAGTCGAGCACTTTCTGGTCGTCCACCGTGAACAATTGTTTTCGAAGTGTACTGTTGACGCTGTCGACCGTGCAAATCGGTGTGCTGCAGTCGAAACCGGACCAGCCTGCAGGGCACTCGCACTCGTCCGGTGCGACGCACTTGCCGCCATTCCTGCACCGATAGCAGCCGTCGACACCTGCTGAATTGGTCTCTTTGCAGGAAGGATCGAACACACCCTGGATGCAAATCGGAAGCGCGCAGTCCGAGCCAAAGTACCCTGTGAGTCCAATCGGAGCTGTCGGATACTTCTCGTTCAACGTGGACTCAATCTGGATGCACTCGCACTTGTCTTTGTCAACGCAGACCCCATCGTTCGTGCATCCGGTTTGCACCGAACCGTTCGCCTGAAGAAAGCGACAGATGGGCACATTACAGTCGATTCCTTGCCATCCGTCCCCGCAAGAGCACGTGTCCGGGGAAATGCACGAGCCTTTGTTGTAACACATGAAGACACCCTCGCCGGGGGTTTGCGATCCGTAGACCCAGGTTTCGTCCGACACCTTTGTGACGTTGACGTAGTTGATGCGCGGGGAGCGGCCCAGCGTGTAGTCGCCTTGCTGCCAGACTAGGTTCTCGCAGAGATAGCTGTCAGACATGCGATTGATGTTGTATTCGTCTCTGTATTCGCGAATGTTGGAGATCTTTTTCGCGTCTGTGAGGACACCTTTGGGGTTGGCGAGTGGGTTCCCAACCGAGCAGCCGCTCTGGAATGAGTGGCCGTCGTTCGAGATGAGCTCTTCATCGTACTGCGGACAGCGATACGTGCTACACGCGAGCTTTCCGTCCTTCCCGTGACCGCGCAACGTCAGGAAATCACTTGACGCGCGCTCCGTGTTCAAGATGAAGCGCTCTGCCTGGACGCAGATGGGTGTGTTGCAGTCATACCCAGTGTACCCGGTGTCCTGTGGTAGTCCGTTGGGCTTCTTGAACACTGGTTGACCACCATTCTCGCGTCCGTCGCGCCACGTGGACGCCCAGGTCTGGCATTCGCACGTGTCTGGCGCGACGCACTTGCCTCCATTGCGACATTCCTGCGCGCACATGGGGATGGAGCAGTTGTTTCCCGTCCAGCCGATTTCGCACGTGCATCGGTTGGGGAGCGTGCAATTCCCATTGTGGAGACACGGTTGCTCGCAGATGGGGATCGTGCAGTCCGAACCAGTCCATCCAGCCGCACAGACGCAGGTGTCTGGGGCCACGCACGTGCCGTTGTTGAAGCAGCCACGTACGACTTGGTCCACGCAGTCGCCGTTGAAGAGTGAGGCGTTCCAGAACCCCGTTCGCGTGGCTTTCGCGATCGTGTACTGCACTTGCGGACGGTACGATGCGTCCGTATCCACCACCAGCACTCCAGCTTTCCCACTCACCAGGTCGACAGGAAGGTACTCTTTCGATGAACACGTACGCTTGAACTCGACGAGGCACTTGCCCTTTTGCCACTTGCGTCCCGCCAGGTAGTACCACGTACCGCCGCGCTTCCAGCCCTCTGGAGTGTTATCTAGCAGCGGTGTGGTGAGGTTGTAGAGCGGCGGCCAAAACATGTCGACCCAGTAAGTGTGGTAGTAGCCGTCCGCGCTTTGGGTCATGTCCATGTAGAGCGACACGTAGTTTGGATGGTCGTAGTAGTGCTCTGCGGATGCGTTCGGCCCAATTGTCACCGGTTTCTCCCATTCCGTGATGCTACGGATGGAGCACGAATACCCGCCTTGTGCTGGAAGATACCGCGTGTTGCCGCGAGTCTCTGTCGCGGTGGTGTAGCTATCGTACGTGATTGTGTCAACCAGCGCTGTGTACGGTGGATTTGAGATCGGTTGCTGCGGATCCGCTGATTCGGGCGGATCTGGTGCAACAAACTTGGACTGCGTCGGCACGTAGTAGCCTTGATTGCACACAGGCGTGCGGCAGTCGAAGCCGATCCACCCAGTAGCGCACTCGCAGACTCCAGGGGTGACGCAACTACCGCCATTTGCGCACGCGTAGACTCCCTGCACCATGTTGCGCTTCTCCACAAGCGCGACTTGGCGATCGCTAGTCAGCGTGAAAGGGGGTAAGAAGCCGATCTCAGCCACTGCGATGCCTCGCCAGGGAGCTTTGCTGGCGTCCCACCCGAACGGAACAACGGGCGAGAAGCGGTAGAATCCGCTCGTTCTATTGAGCTCGTTCATGTACTGGTAGCTCGTGAGCGCAGTCTTGCCGACTTCGACGAACATGCAGCTGTGCGGGGTTTCGGATATCAATGTGTTGAGAGGATCGGAGTATGGATCAAGCACTTTGCCGGTCTTTGAGCGTCCAGAAAGACCGAATGAGACGTTCACCACTGGGCTCATTGATACTCGAGACAGACAGTCGGACTCTCCCGTGGCGTCGCACCAGGCGCTCAAATCGCACGGCTCGTAGCTCTCAAAGGAGAACGGCCGCCAGAGCGCATTCGCATATCCGCTCGGATGTGGCACAAAGAACCCTTGCGAACAAATGGGCAGGCTGCAGTCGTGTCCACTCCATCCTGCGGCGCAGTGGCACGTGTTAGGGCTGACGCAGTTCCCACCATTGTTGCACGTTTGGGAGCAAACAGGGACGCGACAGTCCGCCCCTTTCCACTCGAGAGGGCAGCTGCAGATGTTGGGAGCAGTGCAGTTGCCGCCGTTGCCGCAGGTCTGCGTACACACAGGTGTCGTGCAGTTCGAGTCGAACCATCCAGTGCTGCAAGTGCAGGTGTCAGGTGCAGAGCAAGACCCTCCGTTCGCGCAAGTCTGCACACAAGTCGCAGTGTTGCAACCAGCTCCAGTGTACCCAGGGATGCAAGCGCACTCGTTCGGACCGACGCAGACCTGGCGAGCGCTGCAAGTCACTGTTGGACACACGGGAATTGAGCAGTCGTCTCCGGTCCAGCCAATTTGACAGCTACACGTGTCAGGAGCTACGCAAGTGCCTTCATTCTCACAGATCTTGGCGCAAGTCGCTGTCATCTGCCGGATGCGGTGGTTCTTGCTGTCGGCGATGAACACGAGCTGTGTGTGCGTGAGGCTCTGCTGTGAGAAAATCTCGATGCCGCTTGGACCATTGAACCGTGACGCGAGCGGGGGCATGCCATCCTGGAATCCGCAGCCACTTCTTAGCAGCGCTGACGGCGCGCCGGCAATAGTCTCGACCTCAATCTGCGGTATTGGATACTTTTTGATGCTGAACAAGCGCGCGGCTGCGTAGACGTTTGACATGTCACTAGATACAATTCCATTAACCGAGGTGCCGAGCCGAATCGCGTCGTTGTAGAAGTTCACACCGCGCTCCAGCGTGAGCACGATAAGTCCACCGACTGCGTTCAGCAACACACCACTGTGGATCGCAGCGAGGCAGATCGAGGATGCGTCCGTGTAGAATGTGGTTCCGTACACTTTCCCCGTTGTAGGCGTCTGCCGACTCGCACACGATGCGGGGCAGTTGATCTTGATGGTTGTCCCGTCCTCACGGTCTTCCTTAATCGCTTGGACCACATTGTTGCTGCTGTCCAGGATCGGCAAGGACTTATCTCCAGACTCGAGCTCGTCGATGGGCGGAGTGCCAGTGCAGTCCTTGATCTTGCGTCCAAGCAGCGCGAGTCCGTCAATTGAACTCGATATGCTCCGGTTGCGATAGTTGTAGTAAATGTTGTTGGCGACAGGCGAGACTTTGGTGAAGAGCTCGTCGACTGGCGGCTCGTAGGACGAACAACCGCTGGGCAGCAGCACTTCGGAGGTAGTCGTGAGACAGGTCACCGTGCGCGCGATTAGCGAAGCTGTGGATACCTGGCGGAGCTTGCACGTGACTGGACTCACCACATACACTCGTCCATCAGCGCTGACCGTCACCCCCGCTGGCGAATTGAAAGTCGCTTCGTCACCGGATCCGTCCACATTACCCGGCACCTGCGAGCCCGCGAGCGTCACGACTCGGTTGGAGGACGAGACCGTCTCTAGATTGGAAATCGTGTCGTCGTAGTTGATCCGTCGGATCCGGTGGCCGTCCGCCACGACCACGGTTGACTGTGGGCTGATTGTTACGTCGCGTGGACTGTTGAACTGCGCGTATGTGAGGTTCCCATCGCGGAATCCTGCGACGCCGCGCAGACATGGTGGTACACATCCCGGGACGTTTACCTCACTCGGAGCCACATTTCCTGCAAGCGTGTTGGTTGTTCCATCTTGCCTAACCACCATATGTCAAAAGATATTGAAAGGTTAGCATTAAGCAACGAATCAATAAGACAACGAAACAAACGATAAACCCTTTCCACTCACTCGATGCGCCGGATGAGATGGTTGCCTGTATCGGCAACGAACACGATCCCGTTTTTATCCACTGCGATGCCCATGGGTGTGTCGTAGCGGGAACTGAGTGAGTCACCGTCTGCGAGTCCAGGGTGCGGGCGAGCGGGGGACTTCACCAGAATCGCGCTCTCGACGCCGTTGCCGCAGAGCCCCGCGACGCACGACACAACGCCGTCAATGATCTTGCGGATGCGGTGGTTACCAGTGTCTGCCACGTACACTGTCACTTTGCCGCTGCTGGCGGAATCTTCGTAGACAGCGACACCCGTAGGGAACGAAAACTTGGCACCGCTGTTCGCTGCACCATCTGTGTAGCCCTGAGTGCCGTCGCCAGCGATGGTCGAGACTGTCTGCGTTGCGGGGTCAATGCGCCGAATGCGGTGGTTGTCTGTGTCTGCTACGTATACGAAGCCCTTCGAGTCGACTGCGACGTCCTGCGGGTTATTGAACTCAGCGAATTGCATTGCGCCGTCAAGAAAACCTTTCTTGCCAGAACCAGCGAGCGTGCTGACGAGACCCTGGGGCTTGCCGTCGCTTGTCTGATTCGTTGGGTAGCTCCAGATGTCCGCTGCCTCTGCATCGCCCTTGGGCAAGCGACTCGCATTCCCTCGCTCCGGGTGTACTCCGACGTGGATTGCTCCAGAGTTGGTACCCCAGCACCGAATGACACAGGAGCTGTAGTCTGTATGGAAGGGCGAGATGCAGGCGTCGCCAGATAAGAACAAACACTCGCGTGAGCCGCCGCCATAGTCGTAGCGGTGCTTGCCTCCAACCGTCCATGGGATGTCTGTGACCGTAGGGATGTTCTTGGGCAGCTGACTCCAGCTGATGCCCTGAAGTTGGTATGAGCACGTGGAACTCGAACCTACAGTACCACACGTAATGTCCTCGCATCGGTGGCACTTGCTCTGCACGCCGAACACGGCGCACTGGTGGCGCATATCCTGTTGATTCGAGTTGACGCGGCCCTTCCACTCGAGCATCTGCGTGCCGCTCTTCTGGTACGCAAAGGGCCATTGTGGCTGCACCACGCTTTTGCACCACTGCTGCTCCGTCCAGGGGCGTCGCACCACCATCGCGAGGGTTATTGGGCATAGCAGCAGAAGCAGCAGGGCGAGCAGCAGAATCAGTACGACATGGGCGACGAGACGTGCGTGGGCTCTAGTTGATGCATAGAGAGTGACGCGCATAGGCATGCTCAAGGACGGACAGATACACACCACTCACGGTATTCGCCACCTGGCGCTGCTGAAGCCCATTAATATGGAGAGAGTGAACTTGAACAGGCGCGCGCGCATCTTCTTCTTGAAGTGGACGGATGATACAAAGCTCATTTTCGGAGTGAGTCGCGGTTCTGATTGGCCAAAAGTCGCTGGTGACCAAGCATTGGCTATCCCGATCGCCACCAAAGTCCTGTTTATTGCCATTCTCTTTATACATACAAAAATGTATATGCTAGTTTGAAGATGTAATCAGTATAGTATAGCATACTCTTATATAAATAATCCTACTCGCGTGTTGCTTGTGGCTTTTGGCTTGGCTGCACATGCACTGGTCAAGCCTTGTCAATCGGTTGCTACAGAGAGCAATAGCAACAGCACCAAAGCGACCGAATACCAAACTAAAGCAAGCATGAGCAGCGTGACCAAGGAAGACCAGAAGCGCCGCCAGGTGATCATCATCCTGGAGCAGGCGGCGCTGGAGACCGTCAAGACCTCCAAGGGCTACCAGCTGCTCAACTGCGACGACCACAAGGGCCTGCACAAGAAGCTCAACCGCGAGCCGGCGCAGTCGCGTCCAGATATCCTACACCAGGAGCTCATGGCCGTGCTCGACTCACCGCTCAACAAGGCCGGCTACCTCAAGGTCTACATCCGATCCACCAAGGACGTGCTCATTGACGTGAGTTCGCAGATGCGCGTGCCGCGAACCTACAAGCGTTTCGCCGGTTTGATGGGTAAGACGGAATATGCTTTTGTGGGGTGAACTGTTTGTTGGCTGCGCGTGACAGCATGCGCTAATGTTCTTTGTGTGTGCATGTACTTGTAGTGCAACTACTGCACACGCTTAAGATCCGCTCGTCGGACGGCAACCAGACGCTGCTGAACGTGATCAAGAACCCGGTGACCAAGTACCTTCCTGCCAACACCAAGAAATACGGTGCGCATGCGATGCGCTTGTATATCTGTGCGATAGCAATTGTATTTTAAACGGTGTCTTTTCATGTTGTGAACAGCTCTGTCGCGCACGGGAAAGCTCGTGAATCCGTGGGAGTTTGTGGAGACGCTACCGACGGACGAGCCGGTCGTGTTCATCTTTGGTGCCATGGCCCACGGCCACCTCTCCAAGGAAAACACCAACTACGTGAGTTGCAATCGCCATCTTATCAGCAGCTGGACTTTTTGTTTGTCATGTGTGGCCGTGAGCTAATTATGTTTTATCTCTCTTTATCTGTGTGATATTGCTGCAGTTGGACGAAACCATTTCCATCTCCGAGTACCCGGTACGACACGAAAACCCATGGGAATCACTGCTGCTGACGTATGGTTCACGGCGCTAACTGTTGCTTCGTTCATTGTCACTCTTTGTCTATTTAGATGAGCGGAGCGCAAGCCATTTGCCGTCTGCTGAACGCGTTCGAGCGCCACTGGGGCATCCTGTAAACACTGTACTTTACTATTTGAAAATGAACGAGATTTTTTAAACTCAAAGCGGAGCTCTTGCTTGACCAACAAAGCGAAAGACAGAGGACTCTTCTTCATTGCGATAAGCAGAACCAATAGATTTGATGGGAAACACTCACAGTCAGCTAGCTGTTCATGTTGCCCAGAGAAGCCCAATGGTATAACAATTTCCACGTCTTTGACACGACTAAACAGGCGAGTTCGGCGCTTTTCTCGCTTGCGCCAAGAGCTCTTCCTGCCGCAACTGATCGCTGGTGGGCAGCCCCATTTGCTGCTGCTGCTGGTCGAAGAGTGCCTTACGGATCGCGCCTTGCGTCTCGTCGTCATACTCGTGCATCGCCTTCTTTGAGTCCACGTGGCTCGTGTCGATCTCGTCGCCACCAGTAAGCGCGCTCGCCCACCACGTCTTTTTTATCTTCTCGAGCGAGATCTGCAACGTGCTGCTGCCGCTCTCCAGTGACCAGATGCTCTCGTCCGAGCGGATCTTCTCAGGGAAATCGCCGTCGAGCAGCGGCTTCGCGTCTGCCGCGCCACCAGCGCTCTTCAAGGCGACGCGGACGTGCGTGGCGGTGATTTTGCATTCGATGTCCCTGGAGCGCGTGCCCGATGGCACATCAACGTAGATCTACATGATCATGTTCAAAGTGAATGAGTCAGTCGGGCCTTTCATCATGTTACGATAGAAGTGCATCAAAACACCTACGGTCGTCTCGTCCAGACTCTGCGTCCACGTGTAGGTTTCGGTCGAGCCGCCATTGCCCTCAGGAACTATTTCAAATCGGAAATCACGTAGTTGCAACAGAAAAAGTGAGTCGTGAGCTTGAATGGCTACAGGCAAGAATGTAAGCGAACGTACGCTGTTTGCCGCTCTCAGTTCGTTTGACTTCTCGCTTTGGACGCTCGCTCATGGCAGCAGAGGTGAACTGAGCAGAAGTTGCTGAGCTAAGCGGTTGAATCGCTTGTGATTGCGACGCTGGCGTTCGCATCTTCTCCTCTTTCAGCGCCTTTGTTGTGGTGGTGGCGGCGGTGCTTCTGTTGCTGTCCTTGGAGTTTGAAGAGGCACTCGCGACGCTACCATCGAGGTCTTTAAACGGGTACTTTAGGAAGGCCTGGAGCACCTGCGCGCCATCAACAACATAATAACGTGGATGCGATCAGTCGATGGAAGCTGCGCATACCCGCCTCTGGAATGTGTGAGGCAGCAACCGCACGCACACATACATGCGCACACACGCACATTTGCTCACTTTTTGCTGCGCGTGGCCAGGCAAGAAGCCCATCTTGCGCTTCACTGGGTCGCTCGTGACCACGTAAAAGTCGGTCTTGCGGTGCATGAAGTCGAAGAACGAGTCGAGCAGCGCCTCCACGCCGTCGTGCTGCTGCGCGAGCGTCGCAAAGAGCGCGTCGAAGCGTCCATTGTTGGCACTCATTTTGGCCTTTGTGATCTTGTTTGTATCTGTTGATGCTCAGAAAATGGATCGGATCAACCTCAACACATTATCATTTACAGCCAATTAAATAGCTTCATTAGACAAAGCTATTCATTTTCAGCCAATGATATGACTATGTGAAAGTGTTGACGGGGACTTTGGAGCATTTTCACTTGCAAGACAAAGACAACAAGAGAGAGAGGCACGAGACAGACAGACATGTGGTCGGCTCTGCAGCACGCGAAGGAGCAGACGCTCGGCTTCGCGCGCCGCCACAAGAAGCTGATGGTGGCCACCACCGTGACGGCAGCGTGCGCGGCCGGCGCCTACTACGCTTACACGCGCATGGTGCACGAGACGGAGAAGTTCACGCAGCAGCTGCAGCGGCAGATGGCGGAGCACCAGCGCCTGCAACTGTCGCTCGCGAGCACGACCGAGGAGAGCAACGCGACGATCCAGCGTTTCCTACCACGACTCAAGAGCAAGCTCTACGCGCTCGTGGACCTAGAGAGCGTCGTGCAGGAGCTCAAGACGCTCGACAAGACCCAGAAACAGAAGCGCAACGCGCTCTGGGAGCAGGCGAAGAACCTCGCGCTCACGCGGTACTTCACGGCGCTGATCGCGTTCGGGCTCTGGCATCTGCTCGTGTTCGCGCAGGTCTCGATCATCGGCAAGCGCGTGTTCGAGAAGAGCAAGGCCGCGAAGGACCTCTTCGCGTTCGGGGGCTCGAAAGAAGAGGAAGAGAAGGCGCACGCCGCTGCGCACCACGCGTTCCTCGCGTCCGGGCTCGAGTATTTCCTGGACGAAGGGTTGCAGAAGATCAAAAACCACGTTGAAAGCGCGGTTGCTGCGAATGAACAGCTCAAGAAGTACGTCATTGCACTGATCGATTGTGGTAGTGATGTGCATTTATCGCAAGTCTCATTGTTTGCGATTAATTGATTGATTCCAGGTGGGAAGTGAGTCGCAAAGCGAAGGTCGAGCGCGAGGAGCTCAACGAGCTGCTTCAGTCCATTTTCCTGTCGATCATTCCGTCGCAGGAGTCGTCGGAGGACGCCCCGGAGCTGGCGCTGTGGCGGTCGTTCCTTATCTACCCGGACAAGAAGCCATCGCAGAACGAGCACGTGATCAGCCTGCTCAACGACCTCTGGGACTTGCTCGACAGCGACCTGTTCGCACCGGCGCTGCAACACAGTCTCGGCTTTCTGTGCGGGAATGCCTTCCAGGACCTGAACGAGGTTGTCTACGGGTACACGTCGCACAAAATCATAGAAGAAGACGAGGAAGCGCGGCTCACCAAGCCCGCGCCGCCGCTCGCGAAGCTCATCCCGTGCCTGCAGTTGGAGATCAGCAAGCTGTTGTCGTCCGGCCCGGACAGCTACGTGTTCAAGTACTCGCAGGGCGTGGGCGAGATGGAGGCGTTCCGCAACTTTTACGAGGCGATTTTCTTCCAGCAGGACGACCTGGTGGCGCAGCTCATCTGATTGTAATGCAGACGCTAGTGACAAGTAAAAAGCAGCGTTCGCCATAGGTTCTGTCCGAGTCAGGATGGGCGTTGAGTGCGAAGGTCGTAGCAGATGGCGTAAAGTGGAGTGGCGGGGAGACGCATTCATGTAGATATAGTACAAGGACGTTCATGAAATCAAGAAAGAGAGAGAGAGAGAGAGAGAGAGAGAGAGAGAGAGAGAGAGAGCAATCAAGCAGATCCAGATCTCTACTCAACACCAACGAAAAGGTTTGTTGCTTTACTCACTCACTCTTGTCTACTGCTTCCTTCGCCTGATGCGCTGGACGAGAGGCTTTCTCGTCGGCGCTCGTCGCTCGTTCCAGGTGACAGCCATCGCGTCCCCCCAGAGCGTGCGGCTGCAAATACTGTCTGGAAGAGGAGGAGGACTCCGGCTGCCTCGGACATCGACGCCTAGCGCGTGGTCGCAGCAGCACCGCCAGCGGCTGAGTGTGCTGGCGCGAGCGCAGCAAACTATTGCGCCGCGCGGTCGCTTGCGGGCGGTTCTTCTTGTGCACCCGATCTTTCAGGTAGCTAAATGCTGGTAGGCGGCGCTGCTGCAGCCACGGCGAGCGGAAGCGCACCACAGGGCGACATTTTGCCAGTCCACAGTGCTTCAGATCCGGATGCGCCCGCACAAACCGGTTGTACGCGCGTTGTACAAACGGACTGTGCTTTGTGCGCTCGTGGCGCGCGTGCGCTTGCGCGCGGAAGTGATCCTTCCACTCGGACGTGGGCGACAGGAAGATCGAGACGGGAGCCGCCGGATCTCTGCGTCTCTTGCTTGGTGACGTGTGGGCGGTGGTAGTGATGGGTTCAGGTTGCTGTTGCTGTTTGTAGCGGTGACGCTTGGTTCGAAGTACTTGCTCTGACGTGGAGAACCACTGGATGCATCCGCGCGCCGGTGGGCAAAGCGCTTGCTTACAAGGACTTCTTCTGAGCACCTGAAGCATTCTTTGTAGCGAAAACCGAGCTTGTGCGGGGAAAACAATCTTTTGGCTGGTGCTGTCGCCAATAGATACTGCAGCTCGACGGGTGGACGAGAAGTCATGAGACGTGGCGGCGGGGTGTAAAACCATAACTGCCGCATCCTCAGTCCTTGGTTGGTGCAGTTTGTTGACAAAATCTGAGAAGATCACGCCCGAGTGGTTAAATTGCATCGACAGCACAAGAAGTTGCCTCTGCAGTAGATTTCTTGCCCAATAATGCAGGCAATTCTTCGCCCAAAGATGCTTTTTCTCGTCTTCCTCACGCACGGCAGCATCAGCATTCAGCTTGAAAGAACAACTTCACGTTGCAACGGAATCTACACAGCAACTGGTCAAACTCACTCACCGCCAGAGGCAAAGAATGCAAAACCATACATGTCATTCACAAAAATGAACAGAATGGAAAACCTGTCAATCAGCAGCTCCGCTCGTTTGTCGCGCCGCTTCTTGGTAGGGAACTCAAGCCATCTTCAGAGGAAGTAAAGCGCTGTAAGGTGCGTCCTCCTCCCACAAAAGAGAGCTGAGTTGCCCACCGTCGATCACGCGTCTGAGCACTACTGCCTGAACAATTTTGCCTTCCAGTATTCCCTCTCGGTTGAGCTCAAGGAGGGCTCACCGGTTGATTGGTCACCGTTGACGCTCTCTAAATGTGTCTACACGCCTCGTTGAGATCACCCACACCTCTCTATCTTGTCTAGTTAAGATGTCTCTTGGCTCGACGACAGTTGCTCCACTGTACCAGGAATCTGCATCATCGCAGCCAATTGCGCCACCGAATACGCCACGCGCTCGTAAAGATACACGGACGTCTTACTCGCCCACGACACGAAGATCTCGGCTTCTTCAGGAGGATGCACGTAGTCTACGCAGAGGCTGCCGGCGCGTGCGCACTTTTGTGGACGGTGGCGCACGCAGAACTTGCGCAGCGTGACCACTCGGCGCAGGTTCGGCATGGTGCTGAGCATCTGCTGCACGCGAAGCATGAGCTCTGGACCAAAGCACACATTGTTGATGAAAACGACCGTCGCGTCCATCATGTTGGCTTTCTCAGGAGGCTTGCAGATGTCGCCCTGGAGAATGTCCACCGTCTTGCCCTCCATCACTGGGAGATTCTTGGCGAGTAGGCGATCCAGTGCGTCAGTTCCCGTCTGCACTCGATTCTGCATGAGCTCAATGCCCTTCGCTACCTTGCACGGGGTCTGCAGCACCGCCTGAATGACGATCTTGCCGGAGCCGCAGCCGAGATCGTAGAAAATGTCGTCGGCTTGCAGTTTCAGGTACGGGAGGATCGTGGAGCTCACCGATTCCACCGACACCTCACCGTAGGTAAGCATACGTCGGAATTCCATCAGGCTCAGTTCTTCCACGACGTCCGATCGTTCGCATTGCGTCTGCTCCTTGACTGTCTGCGTCAGGATATCATACATGTCGCGATCGTCTTGTTCTTGTTCTTCATAGAGCTCTGCGATCATCTAAGCAGCAGAGTCGCATTGGAAAGCAATATCAAAAATAATGAGTCAATCAGTCGAGAGGCTCCAGAAATGAGTGAAGAGACATAAAGCGTTAGAGCATAAACGCACCTTCACGACTTGCTTCTCCGTCAATTCAGTCTCCCCCAAGCGCGCCTGCAGGTTCTGCGGCTTTTTCCCCAAGCGCGATTTTCGAGGCGTGCACCGTCTCTTCGAGTCGTCCTTCATGGGCGAGAGCATGCTCGATGGAGACGCAAAGCTCGGGGATGCCTCGTGGCGCGCAAGTTTCACCACGGCAGCGCTGTGTCCAGTCGTGTCCTCGCAGCTGGCAGGAGCTTTGGGACGATAGACCTTTTTAAGTCGGAGAGGCTGCACGTCTTCATCCAAATCGTCCGTGATGCCGCACGTTTCGTCGGTGTCGTCTCGCTTTCGCTTGTTGTCACCCCCAGCATCGGCAGTGCTGTCCGCAGTGTCATTGATGGAGTCACTCTCAGCAACAGACGCACCGGCGGAGATCTCGCCTTCGACCTCGCTAGCGTCGCCAGCAGCTTCGTCATCAGCGCCAGCAATGCTGACCTCAGCTCCGTCATCAGCATCAACAATACTGACCTCGGTACTATCGAGAGACTCGCTCACAGCGGCAGCGTACTCATCAGCGGCGACTTCCAGTTCCAGCACGGCAGTGACACCAATAGCACCGACAACGACAATAATGCTGTCCTCAGCGCTGACGATGGCATCACCCTCACCAGTAGCCTCATCAGCGGAGACTTCTTCGTCAGCACCTCCAGCAGCAGCTTGGTTCTCGTCAGCTTCTGACGCGGGTGCGGCTGAAGAGAGGAACGCTGATGGCACGCGCTCGTCGTCGTCGTCCGAGCTGACGGCGCTGGAGCTGTCGAAGCCTGACACGTGCGGCCCCACGGTTTGTTGCTCGTCATCGTCGTCGTCCGGGAAGAGCGCCTTGCTGCGACGCATGCTGCTGAGGCTCGGAGTGCGCATGCTGCCAGGTCGAGTCGCGAGCGTGTGTGCTGGTGGCGAGCGTGCGCTTATTTATAGTGAGCGCCTTCTTTTCAGCTTCGTTTTCAGGGAGGGCTGTCGTTTCAAGGTCCATTTTTTTGAAAGTTCAAAGTTTTAGGTTACGAATAGAGTAACCGGTTACAAATATACCGTTCCCGAAAAAGTTACACTTTGTGTACTCATGGGAGGGTCGACGAGCAGCGTTATTGCAGTGAAAAGCGTTGTGATTCGTGCGCCACAGACGTGCATCAAGACAAGAGGACACGTGAAAAGGTTAATGCAAGTCGAGGGCAACAATTGCGAAGCTTGTTGGCGTTGAAATAGCCCGCTCTGGCGCCTGTAAGGTCGTCTCCGGTGCACTTAAACTTGTATGTGGCATAGTGAAACCAAGCCAAAATATGCTCACGAGTATGCTTACGAATCTCGCGAACCACACCACCACTGAATAAGCTTAAGGCACGTGGATGATGGTTGTTGTTATCAGCTTCGGACTCTCGCCTCTTCAGTTTGAAGTTTCCAGTGGTGTTGCTGTCGAGTCGACAGAAGGGGTTTGACGGCGAGATACATTGATGAATGGGATTCTACGTGTATCTCTTTTCTTGTTGCTGATATTTGTTTTTGACAAACAGGAGCGTCCCATTCTGCAACCGCATACATAGTAAAGCTGAAATGCGTGTACCAAGCGCTATTTTTTTCCTTTGTTGCTGAAGAACAGGAGCGTCTGAAAGATTCAACGCTTGTACCAGACGCGCTCGTTGCTCTTTCTGTTCCCTTTAATTTGAACTTGCTATTATTTGTGGTGTATTATCAGCACATCCAGCGACTAGCATGCATATGCCATATTGGACGCGAAGATGGATTCGCGTTTGTGGTGAGGAGGATTCCGTGTGAGGGGAATCGCGTCTCGTGATTGATGTGATTGTGTGGTTGTGAGTTGAGCTGTTTGCAATTGAGTTGTGCCAGTGGTTACCTAGTGCAAATTGCACCAATGGAGTTAGTTGACTTGCTCGCGCTGAAGTCGAGAAGTTTTCGGCGGCTACTAAACAACACGAGCGTTTGTGCGGAAAATTCAAGAGGGGCATGATGGTTCGACGCAAAAAGACTGGAAGGTGAAGACAAATGTTGTGAATAGAACACATCGGTAGCCGTGCTGCTGACCGACCAAGCGAAGCAAACAAAGAGCTTGAAGCAGGACAGAGTAGATGATAAACACCAATGGAGTTCTGCAAGCATCGAGTTTTTTCCCGTTGTAAACAAACCGTACTTCGATGTGTCTATCACATACATGTATGTTGCAAAGCCAACAGTACGGTAACGCAATATCAACATAAAATTACGCATTCCATTTCCTTGTTCGGGCTCACCGTCTCCAGCAGCAGCTTGGCTCTCGTCAGCTTCTGACGCGGATGCGGCTGAAGAGAGGGACGCTGATGGCACGCGCTTGTCGTCGTCGTCGTCCGAGCTGACGACGCTGGAGCTGCCGTCCGGGAAGAGCGCCTTGCTGCGACGCATGCTGCTGAAGCTAGGAGTGCGCATGCTGCCAAGTCGCGGACGCCTTGGGCATCAAGAGACCCACATTCTACAAGTGCCTTGAGAGGGAACGCAAGCCGAAACCCGCTCCGTCCCACCCACGCGGACGACCGCCGGTTCTCACATCAGCTCAGAAACTCATCGTGCGTGATCTCGCCAGAAAGAAAAAGATTCCGTATCACACCCTGACAGCTAATGTGAATGCCGTGCTATAGCCTTTGTTACAGAAGAAGGTCTCGCTTTCGACAATTCATACGACGGTCCTCCACAAAGAGGTGACCGAGGAGGTCGTGTTTTTCAAAGACAAAGGCGACGACGACCTGATCCAGTAACGTAAGACCCGCGATGAGTGCGCCGTACGAGCCGTGGAAGTCGCTTGTGCGCAACCCCACGCGCGTCGTGACGGGGGCCACGCACATCCATACGCTGCTCTGGAATAACTGGATGCTGAAGAAGCGCCACCCGACCGCCATGGTGCTGAAGGTCGTGCCCCCCGTGCTCTTCATCATCCGCGCGAGCGCACTCAAGACGCTCACAGACAACGTCAACGTTCCAGCCAGCTGGAGTGAGAACGTGGGCTCAGCAGCGGATGCTACGACCGGCGTCTCTCGCACTCTCACGGGCCTGAATGGATACAGCTCGCTGCAGTTGGGGCTGAACTTCAGCTTCCCAGCCCAACAGAAGAAGTACATGGCCGCAGAAGCCATGCTCTCAAGTTTGCCCATGTTCCTCGGCCTCAAGTCCGCCACAGAGATGCGAGACTCCGCGCTGCTCAGCAATGCGCAAAAGATGGACTGCGTCAAGTCCGTTGCGTACTTTGGCAACGTGAGCACCAACCTGCCGTCGCCGTGGGTCGTTCCGACAGCGTGTCAAGACAGCATCACGCCGTACAAGCTGGCTATCGCCCCAGACAACACGTTCACGCGCAACTACTTTTTCGAGACGATGAATAAATGGCATCCGCACACCGCGATCTCGAACTCGACCCTCGGGCTCACAGGAGGCGCGAGCAAAGTCATGATTCCTGCATTTGAAGACAGCGTGGTGTTTTTCAAGACCGAGGTGGAGTTGGAGGGGCACATCACTGGCTCGCAGTATGGAAAGACGCTCGACCAGGCAAAGATATACGGGGCGATCGTGTTCGAGCAGTTCCCTGACGAGAGTTCAATCGGCACGTACACGTCCATCAAGTATTCGATACGAATGAACTCTTCTCAAGGTAGACATGGGACTCTTGGTGTCGTGTGTCGAACGCTGGAAATCCTCCATGCTTCAGCTCCTTGAGACGTTCGATCTCTTCCTGCTCGGGTGTCTTGTACCAAGGATCTGTCGCAAGAGCCACAGAGAGATAACGATGTGATACGTGTTGGCTGGCTCAATACCAATAGAGAGTTGATTCGTTGACTAGGATTAAACGGCGTACCTTGCACTTCTCGGGTTTGGGAGATATGCTCACCATCGCCACAACGACAGTGCGCAAACAGAGACACGTTAGACTACTGTACCTCTCTTCGTAGGAGTGTGAACTAAGCCCAAAGCACATGCTCTCATACTCAAATGACACAGTTATAGGGCACCTTACCATGTCCATGCGCGCGGCAAAGCCGTTGATTTCGCTGGGTGAGATGCCTGAGCGGAACTCCATATCGAGCGCGCAGATCAGATCGAATCGTTTGTTCAGAGCTGTCGTCCAGTTCTTCTCATTCGAAAAAAGTGACAAATGGTTGATACAAAAATCTACAGTGCTGGCCATAAGTATAACAAATCGCTGTTTTGGTGAACTCCTCAGCCAATAAGCGTGCGTTTGAGCTGAAAATCAGCCAAAACACTTCTTTAATCGTGTTTTACAGGAGGGTGCCATTATTTTCGCATCAAATTTCGTTTAGTGGTCGAACTGGAATGGGTGCCCAAAATGTCCTGGTCATAAATATAAAGTATATGTGAAGATCCCGTGCTATTTAGCTTTCTAGAACGTTCTAGAAGCAGATAAATGATCTCAGTACTTTGTCTTTCCTTCTCGTTTCTTTACAACGTCGCTGCAGGGATCATGTATCGAAGAGACCAACCTACGGAGCCGATCTTGATCGAGTCTCAACCAATCCCGAAACACAGCGACTTCCAGCCCGCCCACATTGTTGTGCTGCCTTCCACCGCGGTAGATGGCCCTGACAAGCTCATCTCATACGTTTTCAGCGGGACTGATGTCAGAGGAGAGCGCTGGCCACTCGAGCATCTTCATATTGACGTCCTGTAGGAACGCTTGGGTAGCGCGAGAGGCGTGGGTGCTGGCATTATCGCATTGAAACACGTAGTTGGCATCATAAACCTCATCGCCAAAGGGCGAGAGGTTTGTGGTCAGAGTCTGCTGGTCGTTGAGCGAGTCCTGGTTGTAATGGGCCCTCATGGTCATTACATGGAGGCAGATGTGTGTGGTACACATCACATCACAGTGCACAATAGGTGACTAATACTGGTCGGATACCGGTAATATCGCCGATACCCATGTGCACAGGTGACGTCATCTGATGATGTCATGGACCATTCCGGCACAGACAGTTGGTGGATTATGGAGTAATCACCACTGGTCGCAATCATGTGCGGAATGATGGCCCCTGCTCTTTGGGAACTGGACTGGTGACGCGGCCGACACGACAGCCAGATTCATGTGAGTGGCGCGAGCCAATCATATCGCAGGGGATTTCCCCACCAGACTTCAAGCTCAATGTCTATGGGTTGAACCTCAGAGAACCCTAGGTTTTATATATCAGGATTGTAGGTTTTATATGAAGGAGTGAGGTTTTTACCAGTAAAACCTCTAGGAGCCCTTCGGGCGTATTATGAGTAGCAGCAGGAACCAGGACTGCATTTCTAATCAGCTGCAAATTTACCTTTCATCACTCAAGTCGCCTCCTTTTCCGTTCAAGTCGCCCTTCGTCTCGAAGCCCCAAGGCCGAGACTCAAGACCCCCAGGCCCAAGCATCGGTTCACACTTCTGTGCGAGTTCCGTTTGCTCTACGTTTCCTCAAGGGCCAGATCCACACAGCTCTTCGCCTTTGCGATAGCTGAGTTGGACTGAGCCCCGTTACACTGGTGGCCTGATAAAATGGCTAGTGCTGTAGTGCCGTGCGCGGAGATGTCGTCCCACACCATAATGGACCCGCCTCCGTTCTGTCGGCTGCTGAACGTCTCTTTCTCGGCAAGAAGATCGCGCCAATAATACTGTGCACTATTAGGACCATCTAGGTTGAAAAAATTCTTCTGAGAAGATGGCGTTGTTCCAGTCGACGCGCTCGCGGATCACCTTTCTGGCCTAGTTGCGTCTTGCCTGACGGTGTCTCACCGCCAGCTTCGGTGTCTTGACGCGCTTGCCCCACTGTATGTAAGGAGTTTTGTGCAGCTTCCGTCGTACGGTACGATCTGAACCAGGCAGTGACAGCTCAGCTTTGAGACATTTTGACGTCATCCCGTCCTGCTTTGCCGCCCGAAGCAGCTCTCGACGATCACGTTTACTCAGTTTGGCTGGTTGTCCAGGCAGCACCCGCGTCCCATACGTTTCAGGACTCTTCAAAAACTTGCGTATGACGTCATAAGAGCGATCCACTGCTTCTGCAATCTCTGAAATCGTCAATCCATCCTGCTTGTGGGCCAAAATCTGGCCTTGCTCGACGTCCGACAAATGCGTTCCCTTTAGCACGAACGCTAAATTGTTTTTCATAGAATGACAGTTAATTTAGACTACCCATGTCGTGGAGATTGTGAAACAGGTATAATTTGCCTCTAGAACGTTCTAGAAAGCTAAATAGCACGGGATCTTCACATATACTTTATATTTATGACCAGGACATTTTGGGCACCCATTCCAGTTCGACCACTAAACGAAATTTGATGCGAAAATAATGGCACCCTCCTGTAAAACACGATTAAAGAAGTGTTTTGGCTGATTTTCAGCTCAAACGCACGCTTATTGGCTGAGGAGTTCACCAAAACAGCGATTTGTTATACTTATGGCCAGCACTGTATTTAACCAGTTATGCTGTTTCCCTATTTGAGTTTTTAGAATGCAATACAGTGCGCGCCAAAAAGTTAGGGACAGGGTAAGAAAATCCGAAAACGGTCGATTTTTTCTTCAAAAATGTATTTGCGAGCGTGAGTTTTTGAGAGATGATAGAACGCATTGCGTTCTGTTTGGTGA
>JALBZB010000077.1:0-54669 GCA_038050625.1 Pythium sp. MPC-2022a
AGAGCGTTGAGCGTTTGCTCCAGTGGTTTTCCTGTAGGTGTCGATCTATTTGTCCTTGTGACTGTGTCTACCACTGCATCTAGCACTCTGTATGAAACACTGCGCTCAACGGACGGGTCTATTGATCTATTGCGCGTTTTGGTTGCTGGCGTCCTCCTTGGGCTTCATGGCTGGGAACATGATCACCTCCTGCAAGTACAGTTACAACAACTATCAGTCAGTATCGAACCAGCCACACCGATAAGTAGCAGCAACGCAATAACGTACTCGAATGTGCGCGTTGCTGGTGAGCAGCATCACGAGGCGGTCGACGCCGATGCCGAAGCCTCCGGTGGGCGGGAGTCCGTACTCGAGCGCCACGCAGAACTCCTCGTCCTTGCTCTGCGCCTCGTTGTCTCCGCGTTGTTGATCCTATTGGCACACAACACACAGCCACATCAGCATTCCTCTAATTCAGCAGTTCCCACAGTACTGTGGTCCTCCCATCTCCACCTGCTGCTGCGACGCGAATCGTTGGCGCTGGTCGAACGGATCGTTCAGCTCCGTATAGGCGTTGCAGAGCTCTTTGCCCGCCACGAAGAGCTCAAAGCGCTCGGTCACGCCCTCCTGGTCGCGGTGTGACTTCGCGAGCGGACTCATGCACAGCGGGTGGTTGTACAGGAACGTCGGGTTCACGCACAGCGGCTCGATGAAGTGCGCGATGAGGTTGTCTACGAGTCGCGTGCACGTGTGCGGTGGCGGGCAGTCCACCTTGTGCTTGTGGCACAGCTCCACCAGGATTGGAATCGAGTCTGTTGGAGGCAATCACACATACATTACGCATAGACGACAGTTAGTTTTATACCAGTGAGCCACAGAGTTCTCTCATTCTGATCCTAACGCACCTGGGGAGTTCACATCCGGGAGCTTCTCGCCCAGGAACTCTTCGAGGGTTTCGAGGATCGGCAGGCGCTTGAACGGCGGCGAGAAGTCGATCTCCACGTTCTTGTACTTCTTTGGACGGGATGCGGCTGCTGCTTGTTGTTCGCTCTCACTGCCGTCGGTTGTTGCTGCTGACTCAGTGGCGGCTTCACTGTTGGAGATCGCGATCGGGTACTCGACCTTGAACGACCCTGTCACATCCTTCACAATGCGTATTCCCGTCTCCAAAGGTTAAGGACAACTTAATAGAGTAATCAGGTTCACAAGACAAGCAGTTGGGAATATCAAGATACACAGCAGCAAGCAAGCGAGCGGGTGAGTGAAAAAGGATATCTGAAATCATGTCCTCGGCCGTGTTCATGAGCGAGTGGTAGTCCGCGTACGCCTGGTAGAACTCGCACATCGTGAACTCCGGGTTGTGTGTCGCGTCGATGCCTTCGTTGCGGAACACTTTGCCCATCTCGAACACGCGGTCGAAGCCGCCGATCACCAGCTGCTTGAGGAACAGCTCCGGCGCGATGCGCAGGTAGAGTTCTTTCCCGAGTGCGCGCGACGTCGTCACGAACGGCTGCGCCGCCGCGCCGCCCGCGGCTGAGAAGAGCATCGGCGTCTCCACTTCGATGAAGTCACGGTCTTCTAGGTACCGCCGAATGCCCCGAACGACCTTGGCGCGGGTCTCGAAGATTGGACGCACGCCCGGGTTGGTCAGTAGGTCCAAGTACTTCTTGCGGAAGCGGATTTCCTAATGGTACCATGAGCATTAGATTAGAGCAGAACGTAGGCTTCGCTGATGGACTGTAGAGGCAGATAATCCATTGACAGGCTACGCACCGGTTCCTTGATGCCGTACTTGGAGTTTGGGAACGGCTGGATGCACGGCGCCAGCACCTCCACCTGGCGCGGGATGATACTCAGCTCGCCCTTGCCGGACTTGCCCGGGAACCCGCGCACGCCGATGATGTCACCGCGACGCAGCGACTCATGCACCTTCTGGAACTCGTCCTTCGCGGCTTCCGCGTCACCCGAAGCGTTGCCTTCAAAGTACTTGACCTCCGAGAGCACCTGCACGGTCCTGCCGTTCGACTGCAGGTCGATGAACACGAGCTTCTTGCTTGCCGCGCGGATCGACACGATGCGTCCTGTGTAACAAACATGAGCAGTCCGTCCGTTAGTGCAATGACAGCTACAGTAACAGCAACAACAGTTGTGATATGAGCGTACCTGCTAGTGCGACAGCGTCCTGCGTCTCGCGTGCCTTTGGCTCCAGCGCATCGTACTGCTGTTGATACTCCTTGAACGAGTGCGTGACTGGGAACGCGTGCGGGTACTGGCGGAACCCCGGGATGTTGTCAAAGCGCTCGAACGCCTCCTGTGCAGTCAGGTTCGCGATCGCAGCGGGCGTGCTGCCGTCAGCGTCCTGTGCGCTGCTGCTGCCAACTGTGCTGCTGAGCGCGCGATTGCCATTAGTAGTGGCAGGAGCACCAGTACGTTGCAGCACGAGGCGCTGTTGCATGCGCAGCCCCAGCTTCATCGCTCGTCTCATGATCATTCGTTCCGCTTCCAAAAGCTCGATTGATTGATGAAAGCCAAGCAGCCGCAGCTTGATACCAAAGTGCCAAAAAGTGAATTTGGTGGCAGCGACACAGAGTCAAAAATAGTGCACTTTATCGAAGATGATGGTATTCACAGTATAATTGAGTTTGTGTCACATCTGTTAAATGCTGAAAAATGTTGTTTCTGTAACAGATACCAAATGTGGCATGAACTCAATTATATTGTCAATGCAGACTTTAACACGAAGTAATTCAAAACCGTGCGAGTAATTATATTGTGAATATACGCGATACCAAATATGCTGGTACCGAGTTTCAGTACCAGCACATTTGGTATCAACGACACGAAGCTCTAACAGCACGATTGACCGATCAATCACCTTCAAGACAGAGATCAAGATGACGGCGGCGGTCGTGAACCTCGCGGAGGAGATGCTGGACGGCGTGCTGCAGGCCGCAGAGAGTCTCAAAGGGAGTGTTGTGGCTGCGGAGTCTGGCGCAATCGAGGCGCTGCGCTGGTCTGGCGCGCTGCCGCTGCTGCTGCGCGACCTGGGCGTGATCAAACTAGTCTCGACCGAGTCGCTCTGGGCGTGCCGGAGCAAGGAGCAGGTCACGGCGCTGCTACTCTCGCGGCATTGGGGGAAGCGACGTGATAGCAAGGGGGAAGGAGATGTTGGTGGCATTGTTGTTGAGCCGGTCGAGCACTTGGTCGTGATCGTCACGGGCTTCCTCTGGGACTACGAGGCGAAGCTGATCCAGCTGCTTCAACTGGGCGTCGTGCAGCGACTCACCGTGTGCAGCAGCCTTTCGGAGCGCGCGCACGAGTGCTACGACTTTGAGAGCAACTTGGTGACGTTCCTCTCTGTTACTCGCGCGAAGAAGATGGATTTCCTTGAATTCGCCCGTGCGATCGGCGCGCACAACACATTCCAAGCAACAGCCAAGCGACAGCCTCAGCCTAAATCCCCCGTTGTACAAAGCAACTGGTCGGAGAAAGAGGAGGAGGGGAGTGATGATCCGTTTACTGGCAGTGGGGACGGCGAGGACGAGTGGGGCTGGAATGAAGAGAGCAGCTGGGGGGAGAAGACCGACGGACACGCCGCCGCCGTCACCACCACAAGCGCAAGCACCAGTTCGGAGACGCCACTAACCCAGCCGACTCAAGCAGCGGTATCGGTGGCTGCTACTGGCGTCGACGTGATCCATCTGCCGCTCAACTTTGCGCCGCTGCTGTCGTCGAAAGTGGTGCCCTCGCACCACGAGCCGTCGGTGTTTGTGCTCTGCCACCCGCTCTGCGCAACGGCGTTCCCGCTGCTGCTGAGCCACGTCGTGAACTCAAGCGGAGCGCTCACTTCGACTACGGGAGCGGATAGTACGAACAGCACTATCGGGAGTTCTTCGGCGCTTCCCAATCCGTCTGTGATGACGTACTCGCACGTAAAGGAGGTAGCGCCGGAGCACATCCCGAGCGAGTTTCGGCGCTCGCTCAAGCTGCTGGCGCACACGCTGGGTGAGATGCTCGTGGACATGCGCCTAGACTTTAAAGAGCGCATCTTCACCATGGGGGCGACGAGCTTGAAGATCGGCCATACCCTGGTATGATCTGTGTGAAGTGTTACTTACTAGTACACTCTTGCTCGTTCATATATTCTGTGATACTGACGTTGTTACTCTTGTGCTTTGTATGTTGTAGCAACGCATTGTGAGCGACCTGCAAGAAGACATGAGCGTTCACGCCGTGCAAGACCGACAGGCGGCGTCGGTCATTCTGGTTGACAGGTTAGTGGATTATTTTTTTATGATTTTGGCCGATCGTACTCTGTGAAGTTGAAGTATCTGACCTACTGTCTCTGGATGGTTATTCTCCACAGGACGAGCGACTTGGCGTCACCCACTTCATTCGGCGTCTCGCTGCTCGATCGGATCCTCGTGTTACTTCCACAGACCCCGCTGTCAGAATCGGGCAGCACGGCAAGCACTCACAGCACCAGCGACAACAAGGTACAACCGGTTAATCTTATTATATTGGCCCTTCACAATGTTGACTGGCGAAATGTTCTTTCCCTGGCGTGTGCGCTAATAGATCCGCAAGAACCTGCATGTGACGGAGATATTTCCTCTTCACGGCTGCGAGCCATCGCCCCTCTCTGTGATCTCTTCAATGCTCCTTGAAGACGAGCAAGTATCGTATCGAACGTCCGCGTTTCTCGCAAACGTGAAATGGAAGGGCGGCGCGAGTCTGTGTCACCCGACGACTCCCAATGGCGCGAACGCGTTTCGCTCGCTCGCGTTCCGTCCAGCGAAGCTCGCGCTCCGAGACCTCGACAAGCGGCTGCAGGAGCTCGAGAACGAACTGGTACAGCAGCGTAAGATCACAAAGACTGGCTCAATGCGGAGACCGGGCGAGAAGAAGCAGAGCGCGCGAGGCCGAGACGTTGTCCTGCGCCGCATCTGCAACATTCTGGACGCCGGAGAGCCCACGAACGCCGAGCACAGCTCTTTGATCGAGTTAGGCATCATCATCCTCGAGACTTTGGAGCGTATGGAGAAAGGGCAGCAGCGATGGGACAAGTGCCGCGAGCGAGCTGCGCGCCAGATTCAGCTTCGAAAGCAGAACGCAGGCGAGTGGATCATCCCCGAGCTGGCGGACACGGTGCAGCGCCACTTGAGTGCCACTGCTGCTGCAGCTTCTGGGATAGGGTCGGCGAAGGATGAGGAGTGGGCGTCGCTGCAGGAGCTACTCACACTGCTGGTGCACGCGTTCGCACTCTCGTCCGGAGCGCCAGTGGAAGATTACACGGTGCAGATGATCCGCAATGCAGTGAGCGAGAGCGTAATGGAGGTAAGGACTTGCAAGGTGTTTCCCTGTTGTTTGCTATACTGAGTTGTGTCTTATGTGTGTGTTCTCGCTATGACAGACCGCTGTGAAGAGTCCAGAGTCAGTCAAGGCGCTGTTCCCAGACCTGTTTATTGAGATCATGCCCTTCATCAGTCGACAGCAACAACAGCAGCAAAGTGCCGTACCAGAGCCTGCAACGAAGATCAGCAACAGCAGTGACTTTGATGATGAAGACTGGGACTGGAACGACAATAGCAACTCCAAACAGCAGCAAACTTCGCAGAGTCACGCGAGTGCTTCTTCGTCGTCGTCTCAGTCGGATGAGATCTTGCGTCTAGAAGCGAAAGCGACGGTAGAGACGTACGTAGAACGTCTGCTCCAGCCACTGAAGGTACGAACGCTTGCACAAACCCTGTTTCATTATCTTTCATGATGTTGGTCGAGGGTTGATCAACCATTCTGTGGAACTTTGTCGTACAGGAATGCTCGCAACTGTTTGCGAAGATGAACGACGAAGAGTACGCGTCGACAGAGGTGGAGATGCCTCGCTCTTTGGTTGCGCAGCTTTGCAGCGCAGTGCTGGACCCAAGCAAGTCCCACATTCCAGAGCTCGAACACGTGAGTGACAGCTGCACTCTCTACACAACTGGATATCTATTATCCTACCACATCTGTCTTACCGAGGCTAACGCTTTCTACCTCTCATACACACCCAGATTGTGGACGCATCAGAGCAACTGACCCGCGCCGGCATTGACCTGCTCAAGAGCGGGTTCAGCCGCTTTGGCTTTGGAGGCGGAGCGAGCGGTAGCCGCCTAGGCGCTCAGCAGCACCTCGCTGCTTCGAACGTCATCGTCGTCTTTGTCGTTGGCGGAATCACTTTTGAAGAGGTATGCGAATAGGCGAAATCGGTTAGTGCCGATACCTGATGTACGAAATGATGTCTCACGTTTGTTGCTTCTGATGATTTGTATTTGCCGAATTACTTAGATCCAAGAAGTCCACGATGCGTTGGGGGAGAACTCCAAGTATCATGTCATTTTGGGCGGAACGACCGTGACTAACAACGAGATCATCTTGGAGCAGCTTTTCAAGTCGCTCAAGATGTGAGCATAAGGTGGTATCAGCAGGTTGAGAAACTGGGGGGTACTTAGACGATGATGGCGATGGCGCGGACGTGAATGAATGTGCGACGGATAATTCTAGTGTGTGTTACTTATTGCTGAGTGAGATGAACTATTGTTTGGCTACTGATACTGACGAGGTGGTCTCTGAGGTTGTTGCTGCTCCTATTGGTATGTGGACTCCTTTTGTGATAGCGTGTGCAGGTTTCAACCTCGCCTTCGACTTTCTTTCTCTCGTTTCAGCGCGGCCGGCTGCGCGAGCACAAATACCATGTCGTCATGCACCAGAAGTGTGTCCATCGCCGGTCCCGCAGCGACGTACGGCAGCAGGTACTCGATGCCCCTGAGACGATAAAGCCCGATCGCGACAATGTCTTCGTGTGCGATCAAGTGAGCGAACATGTCGCCAAACGTCTTGCCGACAAACGCCTTTGGCACTTGGATCTGAACCAGGGAGCTGGCGATCTTCGTGTCCCCGCCGTTGTCAGAGGCATCGGTACATGTAGAGCCAAAGCCAGACGCATTTGCTGTTGGTCCAGTCGCAGACAACGCGCCTCCGTCTTTGGTCGCCGATTGCCCGCTGTCTGAAAACAACAGCTCGTAGATGAAGCGGATTAGCCCAGGGGTGAAGAAGCTCTGGCAAAGGATGTTGTCGAAGATGTCGACGAAGAAGCCGTACCCGGCCGCAAAGAACGGGAGCACCGACGCGCCGCCAGACTCAAAGTACGCCTTCTCGATCAACGCCTGCTGCCGGCGGATCATCGAACGCCGGTACTGCACGCGCTGCTGCATCTTGATATGGGTCTCGAGGCTGCTGAGGTTGTCTGCGCCGTGCTGGTAGATGTTCCTCACGATGTTCTTGTTGCTTCCGCGCTTGTGCAGTCTGCGGTGGTCATTCTCGGACTCCACGACCTTGACGAGGTCGTCACGGTCTTCTCTCGCTGCTGAGACCTGCAGCAGGTTGTGGTTGTGGTCGTCAATCTGCTGCTGGCGCCGGATCGCGGCTTTCAAGCGCTTCTTCATCTTCATGTCCAGGATCTTCATCGTGCGCGGCACCGTGAGCTCCACAAGCGGCATGCACTTGGCCATGACGTCGACGCCGTACTCCTCCTGGATGCTCAGGATCGCCAAGTAGTGGAAAATGGTTTTCCCGTCGATCACTTCGCCGTCCAGCTGCTGGATCGTAGACTTGTCGGCCAGCAGCACACAGCACTTGGCGGTCAAGATGTCGGCGCGCAGTAGCTCGGTCTTGGAGTCGTTCGTCGCGAGCATGAGGAACGCGTCCGGGTACTCCTGCAGCATGCGCGTGACCACCGCCACGTTCTTCTTCTTCGTGGACCATGAGAGGAAGACCACCGGGTGGTAGTCCTCGTCGCCGGGGATGTGGTGCGCGAGGCGCAGCATACGGATGAACGCCTCCATCGAGACCGGATCGAGGTCCGACACGACGATTACGTGATTGCTCATCTCTTTGCCTGTTGTAGTGGTGGTGGTGCTGGCGTGCTGAATGATGACCTCTTCCTGACTGCGTCTAGCGAGTCTCACGTTGATCTCTTCGTGGTTGTGTGGACCAGGAACTGTTGATGCTAGTGCAGATTGGCGTAATAAAGACGTTGTTGATGCGGCTGGTGGCGGCGGTTTGCGAAATTGATCCCTTGGGATCGGCAGTGGGAGCGTGTTACCGGCGCTTTGCCACTCCTTGAGCAGCTCAACAATCGACGCCGTCTGTGTGAGCTTCTTGCTCTCGCTCATGACGTAGAAGATCTGTCCCGCGCCGACCTGCAGCGTGCTCCCCGGGTTGATGAGCATGGACGATCCGGGCACGGACCGGAAGCGCGAGTTGCGGCGCTGCAGCAGTGGGCGAACTTTGAGTTTTGGCAGCTTGCTGTTGGCGTTTCCACCACCGCCTCGCCTTGTAGCTGTTGACGGTGATGTTGTTGATGCTCCTGCTGTTGCTGAAGAAGAAGTAGGCGAGTCTGCTGGTGTCGTGCGCGCGTGCTTGCCCCGCTCGTAGACACCGAGCAGGATGATCTCGCCATTCGAGATGCGATACAGGACATCGCACGCCTGGCTGAATGAAAGTCCAAAGAATGCCGGCGGCAGCGCGGTGGCGTAGACCTCGAGTGTGAGCCCTTCGACGTACTCCTTCTCCCAGCCCTGCGTGAACCGCTCGTTGCTGGAGATGACGGATGACTGGAAGAGATTGCTGATGAGCGTGACGAGACCGGGGCAGAGCGTGCTCTTGGCCATGAGGCTGAGCTTGATCTGGTCGAGACAGAGCACGTGGTCGGCGTCGGCCTCGCTGATGTACTCGGAGTGCACGGGGCTCACGATCTGCGTGTAGATCTCCAGGTCCGGGTTGTAGTTGCGCACGGCGAGCAACCGCAGCACGGTCTCCTGGTCGGTCTTCTCAGCGTCCGGACTGGATTTCGACACGAGCACGAAGCACACGCGCGCGATGTCGGTGCCGACTCGACAGAGGTCCTCTTCCGACATGACGGAGCCCTTGATGTACGTCACACGGCTCTGGAGCATTGGGTGGTCGAGTAGGTTGATGATCCCTTCACTCGGCTCCTCGGGGCCGACGATCACGCAGGGCAGGTCGTTGAGCGAGTTCACGACGCCATTCTCTAGCAGGCGGTCCGGGTGGTAGAGCTCGCGGAAGAAATCGAGCAAACAGCGCGGCTCTGAGACGTGGCCCACGATCAGGATGTGCGGGTTGCCCATGACGGGCTGGTACACCTTGCGGAACTGCGACTGGAGCGACATGAGCTGGTTGAGGCGCGAGAGCTCTCGCGGGATCACCGTAAACGTGAACACGATCACTCCGGCGGCGATCGCTTTCCCGCCGGAAGTGAGAGGTGTGATGTCCCCGTAGCCGACGGTGGCGATCGTCACGAGTAAAAAGTAGAGCGCGTCGCCGAACGAGATCTCCGGATCGCTTTCGCTGCGGTTGCTGCTCTCGATCGCATGGAAGACACCCGCGGCGATGAACACGATGGACGTGAGCAGCAGCATGATCGTGTGGATCTGCTTCTGCACCGCGGAGATGGAACGCGAGCCCGCCGCGCGAAGCAGGCGCACGAGGCGCAGCAGTCGCAGCACGCGGACGAAGCGCAGAAACGGGAGCGCGTTGCGGCCGCGCTGCTGGTTCACGCGGTCCACGATCGCCGGCACGATCGTGAGTATGTCCATCACGCTCATGAAACTGAGCAGGAACTTGATACTGTTCGCACCAAGAGCCCGTCAGTCCAAGACACACAGCAACGTATACAAATATACAAACACAGACGGATGAGTCGTACCGGTTGTCGCAGCAGTAGAGGTTGAGCATAAAGTCGACGGAGAAGACAGTGAGCGCCGCGAGGTCAAAGTCGTCGATGTTCATCGTCGGGTGGTACGTCTGCAGCACGTAGAGCGCGGAGACGAGCACGGCGAACGCGGTCTGGAAGAGCTCCCACGCAACACCGAGCGACGAGAACTTGAGCTTCATGCGCACGCGCGCGCGGAAGGAGAAGTGCTTGGGGATACCCTCGAAAAGCTCCCACGAGTCGTTGCCCAGCAGCAGGCGACTCAGGCTCGAGATCGAGCTCTGTACGCCCGTGACGCGCGCGATGTGGCGCGAGCGCTCGCGCACGAAGCGCGACGCCGCGGCGGTGGCGGCTCCCGCTTTGGACGCGGCATTTCGGTGCTGCGTGTGTACATGCGCCTGCGTCTGCTGCAGGGTCATGACAGAGGGCTTCACTTTGGAGAGTGAAGGAAGGAAGAGTTCACAGTGTGCATGTAGCCACTCGTCAAGAGCCAATCTTCAAGAGTCGCATGCCAGTTTACCCAAATGAGTCAACATCAGAGCTTTCACTGATTTTCTCCTATTGGGATGCTCGTTGGCCATTTCAATACATTTTGCAAGATTGAATTCTAAGCACAAAGTAATACAGTCCTTTTGAAAAACAATAGTGGCATTTCTGAGGGCTTACGGTAATGTTTTCTACTTGTAATGATCTCGCTTAAATACGATCGCGCATTGAAGTATCCTTTCAAGCTTGCGTTTATGCAGCTGTCGCCTCATACCTCCTCTCCTCTTCTCCTTCCCTCTGTCGACCACCTCATTCCTCAATTGCGGTCCTTCGATCTGTCTGTGCCATCCCACGCTCTTCCTCCTGATACAGCCACATGGCGAGCAGCGACAACCCCATCACCAAGGACGCCCGCGCCCGCTTTTCGTTGCGCGGCTACGAGCGCATGTTCACGATGGCAGACGACGGCAGCATGAAGATCGTGCACATCATGGCGCTCCAGGGCAACAGCGCGGGCGGGATCGCTGCATTCCTCGCCCATCTGCCGCAGGCGGTCGTGTCTACGTTCAACCGTCATCCTCGCATGCGCGCCATGCAGGTGCGCGGCGCGTTCGCAACGGCCGAGGTTCAGTCAAAAGTCACGCTCGAGACGCTCTCCACAATGAAGCTGCTGGAGATTCGACACCTTGAGCACGAGGACAAAGACGACAGTGAGGGCTGGGAGAAGTTTGCAGAAATCCAGTCCAACGTGCCGTTCGATCGCTACGCGGAGCTGCCGGTGAACGTGTGCGCGTGGCACTACGCAGCACAGCGTCGCGTGCGACTAATGGTGCTCTCCGACCACTTCATGTCGGACGGCATCTCAGGTCTGACGATACTGAACGACATCGTGAGCTTTGCAGCAAGTCTATCGTCACAGCATCAAGATCAAGAGCAAGATGGACGTGATACCAGCACTCAGGAGCTGCCCTTGCGACCGTCGCTCTACGAGATGTGGCTCGCACCACACAAGTGGACGCTCCGCTTGTATTGCTGGGCGGTGCAGCTGTTCGGGAAGGCGATCTTCAAGAGCGAGCTCAGGAGCTTCACGCCGTTGATCAAACCCCGCCGCGACCAAGTGGACTTCGCGTACCCCGTGAAGATCAACAGCAGCTCGGCGCTCTTTGCACTGGGGACGCCAGAGAACATGCAAAAGACGCTTCGTCTCTGCCGAGAAGAGCACGTGACGTTCTTTGGCGCGCTCGCAGCGTCAGTCGTGCTCGCATACTATATCGGCAGTGAGCAAGAAGACAACAAGAAGGCAACGATGGAGCCGTTCAAACTCGCTGTCGACGTGGACTACAATATGCGCAAGCGCGTGCCTTCACCAGTGGAAGAGGATCAAGTCGGCGCGTACTTGGCCACAAGCGCGTTAGAGTATCTCAGCAAGCAGGGCGTGGACTTTGCCACCACGGGCTTTTGGGACCTCGCGCGCAGGTGCAAAACCGAGCTCGACGACACGCTCGTGAGCTTCTTCATGCCGCTGACGATGCTCTTCCTGGACGAAAACGTCCACTCCGAGCTCCAGCCGGAGTTCTTCCAGGATCTCGCGGTGCCGTACTCCATTTCCAGCGACGTGAACATCTCGAATATTGGCAAGTACCCGTACAAGACGACGCATCTATTCAGTAATAACGAGGAGGAACTACGCATTGAGAGCGTGCATGTGTACAATTCAGACCCGCACCTGGGCTCAGCTGCAATCTTGTACGTGACGTCGACCGACAAGTTTGCGTTCTCGATGATGCATAAGTACGAAACCGAGGACGCACAGCGAGTGTTTGCAGCGTACACCGCGTGCGTCGAGCATATTGGTGAGATCGCGAGTGGGGAAACCCTGGCGAAGGTCGCCTCGTTTGTAGCACATGCTGTCAAGAGCAAAAGTGGCAGCGACACTGACGGTACGAGTGCTCCTTAGACGATTTAGGTCGTTCGTGAATCTCTGTGGACTGAAGTCGAGTCAGAGTGTACACAGTTGCTGGCGTTTGTGGTTGACATCAATTAATGAGTTGACTCAATTGAAGCGAAAGAGATTTGGATGAGGGTTTGCGCATCATGGAGCAGTAACGTTTGCTCCTCGTGATCGCAGCGACACCAGCGTTTGGTGCTTTGCGCCATGGCTTGTTACGCCACGAAGAGCGACGATGCCATGGTTTGTAGCCTCTCGTTTTGCCGTTCGGGCAGGCACGTTTCCATGGATAGGTCAGACTCTAACAATGTCAAGCGCTTCTTTAACGGTACCAGCACAACATATAGCAGGAGCATGAGTTGACGCCCATGGCGGCACTGTATTAGCATGACCTTCCTTCCTTAGCGGCCCACGTCCACGCTGAGCACCATCGCTGCCGTACGCGTTGCTGTGCGTGTGTGTTTTATTAATGTAAGAAGCGACAAATTGTTTTCTCTACACCGTCGAATTCCCCTTCTCTTCCTTCTCGCGTTTTATCTCGAGAAAGTGAGAGAGAAGAAAAATAAAAAAATCCGAAGAGAGGACAATTGCATACAGTAGCGATGGAAGCACGCAACAGCAGTTTTGCATTTGGAACTTGCATTTGAACAGTAGAAGGAGACGTGTGCATGAGTAATAATATGAGTGATCTAAGCATATGAGCACTCAGATTCTTGCTCCCGCTCTCGCTCGAAGCGCTCGCGCTTCATTTCGCCACTCGCTTTCAATCGTTTTCTTCTCATTCTCCAACTTCCCACCAAACCGTCAAGTCAAGTCCAAGCCACATCCACCCATATCACCGCCAACCAAGCTACCAAACAAACCCAACCGAACCCCAAGACGCGACCAACCAAGATCCATGTGCGTCCATTCTGTCATGATTGACAACGTCACGGTCGCCGTTGCGGCCTACCTCCAGGTCATCCATGGGGTGCCTATTTCGATGCTCGCTCGCGGCCTGAAGGTTGGTTGATCGGCCCTCAGCAAACGGCTCAAGACCCTTCTCACCCAAGGTTTGGAATCCAGCTCCCTCTTGCCGATGCCTCGCGATTCGTACGTGGTTGAGACGCTCTTCTTCCTCGGGTACCCCATCTCGGCGATTCTCAAGTACGTTGACAACGCACACATGTCGGTGGACCTCTGTTTCTATCTCATCACCTGGCAAGAGGTAAGCTACATTTGTTATATCATGCTCTTATAGCCGAATACTAATGTCTCTAACAACCGATGTCATTTGCTATTTTCCGTGTGCAGCTCGCAAGCGCGCTTGTGAGGGCGAAGGAGCGCAAGGTAACAGTCTGCATCATCGCTGACAAAACTTGTGCTGCGGCTGGAGACTCGAAGCTCCAGATTCTCAAAGATGATGAAGGTGTTGAGTGTGATGAATGAGGCAACATTAATCCACTTTGACGGAGTCGTTCAACGTTTGCACCCTTTTTGTTTTGCTTTGCAGGGGATTGTCGCCCGCCGTGTGGCTGTCAAGCTAATGCACTACAAGGTGAGCCGAACGATTGCGAACGCGTGTGATAGCTCCAAAACTCTGACACTTTTATCTGTGTTGCTTGTGTGTGCCTTTTAGCTCTGTGTGGTGGATGGCGAGTACCTGCTGAACGGATCGATGAACTGGAACGCCCCAGCTATGACAGCAGCATGGATAATGTCCAGGTCCAGCGTAGCCGTCCAGCGGATCCTTACATCGTCGAGTTTGAAAGGATGTTCAGCCGGTTTTCGTGTTGGGAATTCCAACAGCGTGCACGTGCGCGTGCTCGTGCGGCAAGAGGAAGACAAGCGGGAAATTTGGGGCTCCTCAGCAGTCGGAATCGAGTTTTATGTATTGGCTTGATTTAGTTTGCTTTACGTATTGCACTTTCGTAGTCAAGTTGCCGTGTTTAAGCAAGTTCTGTTTTCACTCGTGAGCGCTTTCGAGCACATGCACAACTGCACAACTCTATACTCTTGAGGCGATGAGAGCAGTGTCGTCTTGCAGAGGATCTCGCAACCAGTGCTGCGGGCGATTAATCTTAAGCAAAGTATGGGTATTCGAAATACTGAAGTCAGGCCCAAGCATGCGCTTTTGCCTGCCATCAACCAAAATGGACAAAACACTCACTCGACCCGTATTAGGTCAAATCGTGGTTGGGTGGGGGCATCGCAAGACACCCGAGACCTTCGTTCCCTGCCGGCGTAGCACCACTGATCGAGCCTCTGGTCCTTCGAAGGTACACGAGGCGATCCTCACCTCGGATCGCACTCGTCGCCACCTTCTGATGTTCGACGCGGCGTTCGTATATCTTGGTTCCACAGCCTGGAACAAGTCGTACACCTGACCAGCTCGTGACGCAAGATGTTGCCGCTCCTGTACGGTCTAGGATTCTTGCAGACCTGGAACGTCGTACACTCGCCCAGTTCGCACGCGCTGCACCTGTAGCTGGTGCGGAACTCATCGACCAGGTACACGTTGTAGCCCGCCTTCCAAAACATCGTCCTGAAGCCCTTGCCCTTGACGGGCTCTGAACCTGTGGTGCTGCCTCTGATCCCAATCCCCTATCGCGACTATCGTTTCTGCTCCACTTCCGAACAACTTCTCGAGCTGCTTCAGGAAACGAGCTTTCGTTATCTGGCGACGCATGTAGCCATCCAGCTTCAGCTCCCGGAAGATATACTGGTTGTACACAGGGCTCAGACGCCTGTTCATCTCATCCGTTTTCTCCATGTAGGCTTTGAAGCGCTCGAAGTCGACCGTCTTCTTGTTGTAGGCGCTCAGCTCCGCCTCCCATTTGAAGACGCGCTTGCCGTCGATCACCTCCTGCTTGCGTTCCTGTACGTAGTCTTGGTACTTCTTCGCCTTCGTCTCTTTGCGGCGCGTGTCCTGTGTGCATCGGAACTTTGTCTGTTGCTTGGTGTCGCCGTCGACACAGTACAGTAGGTCGATCGCGACGATCGTCTTGTCCTTCAGGGGTTCGTAGTCGGCAACCTCGTCGATGTACATCTCGCTATTTCCTTTCTTCGCTTGGATCACCCGTTTGCCGAGAAGATCCTCTCGCTCCAAGAGGATGCTGCAGCCAACGCCGTCCGTTTCAATCTGGTGGTCGAATGTGTACCCATGCGCGCGGAAGCACTTCATGTTAGTCTTGAAGAAGAAGCCCCAGATGCTGTCTTGGCGCTTGACGAGGTTACTCTTCGTCGTGTAGTCGCTTCGCTTACCTGTTCCTCCGTGAAGCAGAGGTTGACGAGCGACATCGTGTCTATGCGGATATGTTTGGGCACATCAAGGATACGCTCAAGGCATTCTACAAGCAGCACTACAAGGCGTACATGTCGGAGGAGCTAAGCTACCGGCACATGAACACCGTGCTCAACTATCTCTCAACCGACGTGATCACCATATACAAAAACAACATCAAGCAGAACTACGTCGAGTACGTCGAGCGGTACGTCAACGTGTCGTGGTGTAAGAAGGAACTGGTCGCCAGGACGCGCTGTGCGCTCACTTGCGCAAGGTTAAGGACAACTTGCTCAGGCTACACCTGCCGAAGACGTCGCACCCCCTCTACCACGCGTGGCTCGATGAGCAGCGCCATCTGGTGCTCCCTGCGAGGGATCTGAAAAACGACAATGTTCGCTACAACACCCAGTGCTCGCCGCAGGACTAACTCCCATGCATGCAGATCGCCTCGTGTACCTTCGAAGGACCAGAGGCTCGATCAGTGGTGCTACGCCGGCAGGGAACGAAGGTCTCGGGTGTCTTGCGATGCCCCCACCCAACCACGATTTGACCTAATACGGGTCGAGTGAGTGTTTTGTCCATTTTGGTTGATGGCAGGCAAAAGCGCATGCTTGGGCCTGACTTCAGTATTTCGAATACCCATACTTTGCTTAAGATTAATCGTCTCACATGCACACAGAAACACCACCAACAACTGAAAACGAAAAGGAGCACGAGCGATCAATCGATCACCAGAAAAGCAAACAAGGCCGACATGCGCAAGGAACAGAAGCTCGTGCTGGGCTTCGTCGCCACGCTCGCTGGCATTGGCGGTGCGTAGCAACATGCGCTGCATCCACGAGCACCCCTGCACTACTGCACCACACTAGCCTCCAATTGCAAAACGGTGCATGTGCTAACGATTGCCGCCGTTGTTACTATTTTCTTTCTTGCAGGCGCGCTGCACGTGTACCTGCCGTTCTACAGCAAGCTGGGCCAGGAGGCGCACGCGCGCGCGGGACGCCTCGCAGACAGCGGCGAGAACGAGAAGGCGAAGCGTTCGGCGTCCATGTGGAAGAACATGGACAAGAAGTCGCGCGAATAGAGAGAAAACTACACACAAAAACAAGAGAGATTTCCCAACGTAACGCCGCCACCTAGTGCTTATCATCACCATCATCATATAGCAGGAAGACTAATCGTTGTCTTACAGTGTGTATCTCACTATGTTCCACTGCACGACTGCATTATTTCTTCTTCATGGAGCGCACTTTGGCGGACACGCGCTTCGACAGCGTCTTGAGCTCGTTGCTGGTGGAGTATCGACCCGATCCCTGCTGTACCACGGACACCTTGAGCACACCCTGATGGCGCGCGAGCTTGCCGACCGACGAGACGCAGATCGTCGCGGCCGCGCACACTTTCTTGCCAAAGTGGGACGCCGAGCCATTGAGCCCGAGGAAGAAGAACGGCGAGTAGAGGTCCGGCGACACGCGTGCCGTCTCACGCGCGAAGAAGTAGCTGAGCCACGAGAGCATGGGCAGGTGCTCGTCCGTCTGGTTGAGTGAGTGAGAGAGAGAGAGAGAGAGAGAGAGATTAGTTACGCACGCTAACCAGACGGCATGGAGATTTAACTCAAGTTATGGGACGACCAGCGACGCACTCTTTCGACGGGCTGGTAGAGGTTCTGCATCTCCTTGATGACCGCGACGAGGTCCCACGTCGTCGTGTGCTTGGACGGCAGGATCACGTCTTGCACGATGTGGTCGCCAAAGTAGCAGATGCGCTGGCGTAGCCATGGGGTAGAATGAGTCATTGTTCTTACTTCTATTGAGGCAACACACACAGGAGGTTGGTGTGCTGCTTACCTGCTTTTCCAGGAGGAGATCGGTCCGCGAGCCCTGCGCGAAGCGATTGTTCTTGACAAAGTCCATGAAGCCCTGCAGGTTGCCGTGCGCGTAGATCTTCCCCTTCTCGAGCGTCTTGACCATCTTCTTTTGCAGGAACGACGAGCTCTCGGGGTCGATTTCCTGCAAGCACAGTCTTTTTTGTGAGTGTCCATCCGCCGCTAACTAGTATTTCTATCTGTATGATACAATCAATCAACAGACGCACCGAGAACGACGTGTCGTTGAGCTCGTCAAAGAAGATCTCTTTCTTTGCCTCCGTGAGTACAATGTCAAAGTACGTGAGCCAGTCGCGTCCGACGGCGAACTCCATCACTTCGTTGCAGTGGGTCCACGAGCCGTTCGTGAGAATGAAGAGCTGTTTGCGCTCGTCTTCGCGGATCAGATCCAGCAGTCCGCGGATGTCGGGGTTTGGCTGGATGAGCAGGTCCGGGTTGGAGCAAATGGTTTTCCAGAACCCGTTCGCGTAGTACGTCTTCGCGGCGCGCAGTGCAAACGTGCTGAGCGAGATGTACGCCAGCTGGTTGGCGAGGAATGGGTCGTTCGGGTTGTCTTGCTCCGTGTCTTCGATGTCTGGCACGAGGTACAGCGACGCGCCGAGCTCGTCCGTCACAATCTAGGAAGACAACACATATACAGATAGTAAGATGTTCAAAGTGTCCACCCCAGCGAGACAATATCAGGATGGTGACACCATCACTCACCGCTCCCGAGTCGAACGCGTCAACGATCCAGGCGTAGAGCGGCGCGAAGATGATGTCGGCGGCAGTGTGCAGGTAGATCATCTTGGACACCGACATCGTGAGATCCTGGCTGTTGTAATCCCCGTACAGGAGGCTGATGCTGAAGTAGGACACTTCATGCGAGCCGTGGTACGCGCGCTGGATCGCGCCGTCCTCTGTCACGTGCAGGAAGTTGCCTCTCGACGTGTCGATCGCGATGCCTCGTTGCGCGATCTCGGGGAGCCACACAGCGGGCGGGACCGTGCGCAAACCGATAAAGCTCTGCTGGAGCTCCTTCGCGGCTTGCTCAAATGACGTGTTGAGTAAATACGGGAGTTTGTACTCGACCAGAGTGTGGTCGACGTCAAAGCCGACCCAGGCGTAGTTGCTGATGTTGAAGATCTCCTGCTGGGACTGGCGCAGCAGCGGTACACTCGACTCGCGCTGCTTCCCCATTGTAACGCTCTTGAGACGCATCATGGACGTGATCTGGATGTAGCTCGAGAGGAACACGCTGTTGTGTGCCTCGATGCATTTCGACCAGAACGTCTCCAGCTCATCGTCCTTGAGCCAAACCTTCTGCGATTCTTTGAGTAGATTCACGAGGTCTGATCGTGAGGACGTACGGAGTAGTGCTTCCTGCCTCCAGCCGATGTACGCCTGGAGAGGGTCAAGTAGAGGGCAGATCATAAGCGACAGTAGAAGATTTCTGCAAGCTTATGAAGAGCTCTTTTGAAGTGCATCTCGTTGATTTCAAATTAATAGAGTGACAACGTACCAGCATGACGGACACGAACACGACGCAGCCTTTGACGAGCGCCAGGTCCATGAACCGCACGCGCAGCACGAGAGGCAGCAGGTCAGACAGACACACATTAAAGAGTGACCAAACGATGTTGCGATCCACCTCGAGCGCCATCATGTGCTTGTATACATTTGAAGCCTAGCGGTGGCAAAACCAAGCAATAGATGGAAATGAGTCAGCAGTTCAGTAGACAGCCAGACGCTGTACACGATGAACACAAACACACGCGGTTGCTGATACATGACTCGATGACGTCACGGTAGATGTAGTACGCCTCAACGCCTGTGGGGATGCACGGTCGTCGGTTGGACGAGATTTGCTCGCGGTAGAGCAGGAACGACAGGATCTTGGTCGCTTCTTTGTTGTCTCTCATCTCGGACGCGATGATCGCAGCGAGATGGTTGATCTGGTGATGCAGGTAGATAGAACAGTCAGGACTTATCGGCTGCGAAGCAGCTAGTTGAGCAGAGGCACCTACAATGAGCGAGTTGTACTTGTCGACACGAATGGGTAGGCTGCGCGAGAGCGAGTCGACGATCTCGTCCACGCGGATCTCCATGGGCACCTGCACGAACGACGACTCCTCCTCGGACGTAATCTGATCGCCGATGACGCTGAAGTTGGTGATGCTGCCGCGCGTCGAGAAGGCAAAGTTCTGCGCCACGATGCTCTTGGACTTCTTCTGCACTTCCGCCGCAAGCACGTCGAGCCAGATCTTGCGCCGCCGCATAGCGAAGGGCAGCCCGGACGTGACCATGATTGAGAGGTTGTGCACGCTCATGCCGTGCCAGATGATCAGGTCATCGTTGAGGCTCTTGCGCTTCGACAGCATCCTGGAGGTGATGAAGACTCAGTGGTGATGGCGCTCGCTCTCTCTTGGCTCGTAATTCTAGCAGGAGTGACGTAGTTGATGGCTTCAACAAGAGCTTTGTGTGGCAAACGTCTTTTGGAAAAAGAGCTCTTCGTGATTTGATTGGGCAGCTTCGTGAAGTAGTGTAGCAGCCCTAAATAGTAGTCCATCACTGTATTTGGCGCCACGACAAACGAATCGGACTTTGGAATTGACCAGCGAACATGTCAACGCAGCAGCAGCAGGCAGAGACGCGAGAGGGAGCCGAGGCGACGCCGCGCGTGGCGACGTTCGCGTCAACGGCTGTGCATTTGGGTGCCGCCGCCCTTCTTGGAGGAGGTATGCTGCGCGGCGCTGATAGCTAAGCGAATGTCTGTCACTCCTACGGATGATGGTGATTCGGTTGGATGGAGCTGATTGTTTCCTGTTTGTGTGGCATGATGCAGGTTTTTACTATGGGATCACCAAGCAGCGACGCATCGAACAAGCGGAGGAAGCAAAGCCCAAGACCAAGAAAGGCAAGGCACTGAGCCAAGCGGCGAAAGACAAAGTGCCGGTCATCCGGAAAGTCACGTTCCTCGAACGAACGCTTGGTCTCCATCGACCCGTGACACCGAACGCGGCAGCGATGAAGGCGCTGGTGGGAGGAACGATCGTGTCGGTGTCGGGGTGTGCCGTGCTGCTGTTTGGACTGGGTGCTGTCCTGGGCGTGCGCAACGTGAGTCGTCAATTTTGTGTTTGTTGCTGTGTCATGATCCATGATCGTGGCTCTGATGCACTGCTTTCCTGCTTTTCTGAATGAATAGATGAAAGAGTTCCGAGACCGCATGGAAGACGTGTTCCCGAGAATGCGGAAGAACGTGGCTCACGCTTTCGGTATCCAGGTATGGTAGCTATACCTCTCGTCGTCTCTAACTGCTCCGTTGTGAAGTAAACGCAACTGACATACTTGTACTCATTGTAGCCAAAGAAGCGAAGCGCCGAGGATTTGGCGAATGAAGAAGCAGAACTGCGCGAGCTTGCCGCCATTTTCGATGAACGTGCTGAAGAGGCACCCAAAAGCCCGCAAAAGCCGAGAACGTAACATGATTGTGTCTTGGATACCCTTTGGAGTAAACATCATTCGTTTATAGAAGTCGCCCCAGCTGGGGCTTGAAAGTGTGGACAAACGTCTTGTCCTTGACTGCTTCTTCTAACTTGACCTTAAGCTTTTGCAAAGAAGCTTCTATCCATCCCATCTTCAACCTTCTGAAACTGCGTCAACTTGCTTCGTTGTCCGGGCATACTGTGCGTCAGCCTCCTGCAGAATGCATTTCAGCATCGCAATCTCATTGTTCGCGCGCTCAAACTCGGTTGTGAACTTCTTCTTGTATTCTGCGTGTACTTGGCTGCGTGTTTTGTAAGCGCAGTAAATCATAGGTCAGACCGACAATGGTGAATTCGATTGTCCTGTAGACGTATGGAAAATACCTTAGTTGCGTCGTGGAAGTCTGAAGCTCTTTGCTGAGGCTTTTGATCTTGTCAGACACTTCATCCATCGTCTTGGCTCGGCTTTTGTTCGCGCGCTTAAATATATGATCCACATCAGACTTAAACGCGTCCTTGTACCTAAAGAATACAATACAGAGATGTCAATCCACTGCGTCAAGTGGAGGTTGTTCGTCGAACGTTGGCACTCACAAGCGCTTGCACTCTGCTTTTCGCTCCTCTTTCTGCTGCATCTTCTTCTCGGGCATACGAAGAAACACTTGCTTCATCACCTGCATCTCATTCGCCATACTCTGGACATTTTTCACAAATCAACTTCAGTGATGCGGCATAGAGAAAAAGAACAGAGCAGAGAACAAATAGAGTAAATAATGCAAACATGAGCAGACCCGCAAAGTAATAGAGCACAACATACATCAGTAGGTTCAAAGACAGCACTAACGTATGAATCATCCACTTTGCGTGCCTTCTTCTTTGCCGCGTTCTTCTTGGTCGTGTTCTTCGCTGAGACGTGGTTTTTGCTCTTGGGCTGCACCACTTCGCGCTCATTGACTTCTTCTTCATCGTCGTCTAGCGTCATGTCGGAGGATGCGGACGAGTCCGAAAAGCAGTTGGCGTCACTCCCAATGACGCTCATGCTTGCGCTACTGATGCTTGCTATTTGATGCGATGCTTGCTTTTCGTGGTGAGCGCAGCAAAATGAGGAATGCGGAATTGTTGCACTGCAACTTTGACTTCAACACTGAGGAAGAACGTTCCTGCATGAGAGGGGAAATGTGGTCCTCAATCAGCAACTTGAGGCAGCTTTCGGTTTTTCATGCCATCGCAGTTGCTGAAAGAGAGTAGCGTCACCCGTAACGTGCAACCTCAAATATTTCAGATTCCCAGGTTGGCACCACCAAAGCGTCAAAGTGCTTCAACATAACGCTCAGAGAAAGATGCGGCAGCGCGGTCGCGGAACAGAGGCCGCCACCGGGATGGTGGCACTGGAAGACGTGCATTCACAGGGAAGCGACGATATGAGCGCGAGTGGGAGCACCGACGACGCGACCAGCGCCAGTGATGGCAGTCGCGGCTCGCTCCGTGACGACGAATCTGGAGTGGTCAGCTGTACGGTCGTGTACGACCATCGCTTCGTGCGGCTCCGTATCGCGGTGCATGACACGATCGAAAGCCTCGTGGAGCTCACAGAAATCAAGCTGCGCAAGAAGTACCCAAACGAGAATCTCGGCAATGCGGTCGTCGGTCTTCGAAGCCAACGATTGGAGAAAGGTAAAAAGATACATCTGCGCATGCAATCAATCAGAATCGTTTATGAATAATGGCAACAATCGGCGCTGTGCTGATTCGTGAATTGTATGTGTACGCATTGCTTAGATTTATACCTGAATGTGAATGTGGAGGATGTTATCATGGAAGGCGACATTCTGGAGGTGCGGCCGTACACAATCGCGCAATCAGCCTTGAAGCCGAATCGTTCGACTCGTTTCCAGTGAGTATTCATCAAGTGAATGTGCCATATGGTGGTGGCGAATTTGCGTACTAAGCGGCGTAATGTCTGTTCGTTATGTAGGAAGAACTTTGTCCATACAGCTAGCAGTTCTCAGAGTGTGACAATACCAAGGCTCGCTATCTCCACGTTTGGAGCCACAGCTCGAACAGGCATTTTCACAGTCACTCCGATCAAAGGCGAAGGGCTTCCGATTGCTTGGCTTCTTCGCGTAGGACGCGCATCACTGGGCGTTCGATTGTTCCCGTATGAAGAGGTGGTCTTTACCCCGCCAGCGATCGGCCCGGACTTTATGTGGGGTGCACCGATCCATTTCAAGCACACAGACACATCTCGCGAGCAGTTGCTGCTTCATATTCAGCTTGCAGAAGATCCAATCATTGGAACGCGGAATATCGTTGGTGAGCTATTCAGCTGTTTCAATGCTTCACATTTGCTCAGGTTTGACTCACTTTGTATCGTTTTGAATGGTAGGAACTGCAATACTTCCACTTCAGTCTGCAGTTGACACGCCGGGCACAACGATCGCGAAATGGATCACTGTGAAGAAAGTCGATGCGTCGTCGCCAATACAAAGAGATGGCGATGGTCGCCTCATGGTGTCGGTTTGTTTTCACCCGAAAGTGTCAAAAGGTCCAACGCTCCAGAAACTGTTGCAAGACTTCGCGCAAGAAGAGCAGCAGCAAGCACCATCTCCAACTGAGAAAACGATTAAGAACTCAAAACCAGGCTTCAAACTGTTTTCAAGACAAGGGAAGAAGATGCAGAGCAGATTGAAATCGATTATCAGTCAGCGAGCACACCGACGTGCGAAAGGACGGTTGACTTTCTCACTGAATGGGATTCATCTGTGTAGCTCTCAGTGCTCCAAGGTAAATGGGCATAGCATCAGCTCATCTCAAGACTTTGCTCCGATCGTGCGAATCAAGTTCGACGACTTTGAAGACGAGCTCCGTGTTGGGATGTCAGATTGTGATCTCGTGAAATACGAGCATGAGTGGTCGGTGTACAGCTGCTTTTCTCACGTCGAAGTGGAGGTTCTTCGCAAAGTGGCACTTTCTGTTGGACCTGTTCAGAGACTACGTGATGGATCGCAAGCTGTCAAAGTTTGCAGCACGACAATTTCCTGCCACGAGATCCAAGAGCGAAATGCAGCGTCATGGACTTTTGACCCTCCAGAGCCAACACTGGGTCCAGGAAGGAGCCTTCCACTCGCGGGGTTTAACTGGCACAGCCTGTGCCTCGGAGATGACGAAATCGGGTTGGCACATATCCGCGCTGAGTACAAGGAAGACTATCTCGCGATTCTTGACACCCAGGAAAGCCCAGATCAATCGCACGTGTACCCTGACGAGCGCAGCTTCGACCCGATGATCATCCACCGCAATTTCGAGCGCTTGGATGAAGTTTACATGATTGTGAAGTCGCTCAGGAGCAGAGTCACGGAGCTTCTTGAGTGGAGAAATCCGATGCGCACGCTGACCGTCTGGATAGTCGTCACTGTGTGCTGTCTTTATGTTCCAGCGTCGAACTTGCCACTGCTTTTTACGCTCGCGTTTGTTGTTGTGCTCTTGGGAAACTATGCCTATTTTCTCACGGGGTACACGCACAAGAAATGGATCCAACGTGTCAATGGGAGCTCCGGAGGACTGAAAGCCTTTCGTCCAGTTGGAACGCTTCGCATTGTTCCAGTTTCCGCTGCAAACTTGAAGACTGCAGATGGATCCAGCGCCACTCCTGATACCTACGTCCGCATCTTTTACGAGCCAAATTACAAGACAATCCCGGTTCACCTTATCGCGCAGACCGAGTGCGCTCGTAGCACCAGAAATCCGATTTGGTCTGTATCCCAGGACGGCGCGAAGAATAGGGATGACTTTATGAAGATGAACAACAGGTGGCTCAAGGCAATGTTTCGTCACTTGAGCTCGCATGAACAAGACGCAATTGCTCACGATGTGGTCGAGCCGTGGTCTCGCGTAGACGGTGAAGTCGACACCCATGCATTCAAGTATCCAATACTTCAGCCCGTGCAGAAAGAGCCGACAAGTACCGAGGAAGAGTTGATCGCGTGGAGAAATTGCCCCGGTACAGTGCGATTCGACGTGATGCAAGAAAACGTGGCTGCGCAGGCGGTTCTTGTGGGTCGCGTCCGCGTCCCGATCAAGTGTCTGGTGAGTGACGAAGCGGCAGGCGGACCTCAAGTTGAGCTAGAGCAGACGTTCCCGCTTGTTGTTCCAGCGAAGATAAGCCGGTCAAAATCAATCTGCGAGAATGATCGCTCATTAACAACGGATGCTCCATCTTTGACTGCGAGAATGCAGTTGTTCTTGCGCGATCCGCGATCGAGAGTGACACTGAAAGAATCCCTTGCGAGCGAAGCGCTGTACAATGTGATTGAGATGGAGAGTCAAAAAGAGCTGACGCTCGTGGAGAAGTATCACAAAGCAAAAGACGTCGCGAAGAACATCCAGCAGACCCTCGGGAGTATCTGCTCTACCATTGAGCGCACGAAAAACCTGTTTCTATGGATACACCCGATGAAGACTCTGCTGGTACTCGTTCTTGCTCTTCTGACATGCATTTGGTTTTACCTCGTGCCTATGCGGTACATTCTAGTGTACACCACCGCGAAATGGGTACGTCTCTCCGTCGATTCAACGGTTGGTATGCCAATTGTTCAAGGTGTCTAACAAATTTGTTCTGTTTGTAGTTTACCAAGAAATTTCACAAGATTGAAGATCTGGACATGATTCGCCTTCAGAATCTAATCTGCACCATTCCAAGCGACCTCGACATGCGAAGGGTACATGTGCTACAACTATCCCAGCTGACGTTAGTTGATGGTTGACTCACACTCGCTTCGTGTGTTGCCGCAGATTTACAATGCGAGAAACCAGGAATTTCTTCGACTGAAAGAGCACACCGAAACCCAAGCAAAGCTGCAAGCAGAGTGGGCGGGGTACCTGTGGAAACAAGGTGAAGGCGTGTTCAATGCGTGGCAGGTTTGTCGCTTACAATGTTTGTTTCAAGGCTCTCGTGCTGCTTTCAGAAGTTCACACTGTTTTTGTGTGTCGCTTACAGGAACGATACTGCGCTGTTCGAAGCGGGAGACTCGAGTACTGGCAGGTAAGAGTTCGTAATACGATGGCCTGTTTTAAGGAGTTGTTTGGATCTGACTGCTTCGCGCAAAACAGTCCGTCACAGATGCCAAGTCGGGAATCCCACCGAAAGGAGCTATCGTCTTCTCGAACGTCATCGAGAAATGCTCGAGAGTTGAGAGCCTCACGGTCCCCAAGGACGCGTATCCTCTGGCTATCTTCGATGTCTCACGGCGCATCTTGGTCTATTCTCCTCGTGGACGTGAGTGTTATGCATAGCGAGCACACGAGCGAATCTTTGGTTGCATTTGACACTAACTCGGCTTGTGCTACTTCTATAGGAAGACGATTAATCTGCGCAAAAACTGAAGAAGACTACCATATGCTGGAGCAAGCCATCCACAGAACCGGCGAGCGCATCTCGGTTAGTAGTGTCACCTCACCTGAACTTTGATATGTGATGTATAGCGCTTGATCCTTTATCAAATTGATGGACGAACTGAACACTCTCGGAAGCGAGCGGGGTTTTGCTTCTTCAGTTTCTCCTGCCGATGCTGCGTGAATCGCTGGATGAGCTCGTCTTTGCGCTCGATCATTTTCTCCTGTGCTTGAGCTTGTTTTCTGATGGACAGTGCGATATTTAGAGAGAGCAAGAAAGCGAGAGGCTGAGTTAATCGCAACAAAAACGAACCTGAAGTGCTCCAGGTATTTCAAGGCGTACTGCGTCAACGCGTCCAAGTACGTTGAGATCGATGCACACAGTGCTGTGATGTGCCCTGCAACGCTGCTGAGACACAGTTCTTCGTTCTGAAGCTGCAGGGTCTCCTCCGCTTGACTCAGCTTCAGTTGTATTCGGGGATCGTGAGCGAAGCGCAGCGGGGGTTCATCTGAAAAAAAGATAGCGAGCAACATGGTCAGAAGACATTTTGTAAGCTGACCAACCATGTTTCATGTGTTTACGTACAGTTGTGAGTGAAAAAGCTTGCTGTCGTGTTGTTCTCCAGGTTGGGGGGTGTTGCAGGTGCTCTCGGTGTCGATGAAGATTCTTTCAGTGCAGCTCCTTTATCTTGGATGACCGGCAGCAACACCGTTTTCAGCGAAGGAGTCGAAGCAGTCGCTGTATTCATGCGAGACAAGCCTGAGGTCATCGACCCGGAAGAGTTGTCCGCGGAATTGGAGATCTGGAAGATCGCTGAAAGAGACGTCGTGTCGAATGCGTACACGAGCTCTTGGCACTTGTGAAGTTTTCTCCAAGCTGAGACCGAAGCCTCAAGCATGGACTTCAGCTCTGCGGCAATCGCCTGCTGCAAACTCTGCTCGATTCGTTGGCGCCAGCTGTGGTGTTCGTCACGTCGCTCGTTCAGTAGGATTCGCACCTGTTCTTCAAGTTTTGAAATGTTCTCCGTCGCAGCGGTGAGCTCTCGCTGCTGGAAATCAAACTGCTTTTGCAGGTCGAACAGTGAGAGATTGGCTTCTTCAATATCTTGACGCTGCCGCGCATTCGCTGCGTTCAGCACAACAATTTGCTTTTCGAGTTTGGTGTTCTCTGAGCGCAAAAGCTCGGTCTGGCGATCGATTTCGATTTTAATATTGCGGCGCTCCAGTTCGATTTTCGTGATCTTGGTTCGCCAGATCTCTTTGTCACGCGCGATGTCGCTCTCGGCGTCAAGAAGTTTCTTCAGCGCGCTGTCTCGCTCTCGCTCGGCGTCCATTTGGTGCTGCTTTGCAACTCCCTGATCGATTTGCGCTTGACGAGCGATGTTGCGCGCGATATCTCGCTCCTCTAGGGCTTCGTTGCGCATCGAGAGCGCCTCTTCTTCGCGTTCTCGACACTCTTCTTGGAGCTGCTGCATGTCGGCGATGACTTTCTCGGCGATCTTCCAGCCTTGGACAGCGTTGCTCCTCGCAGATTGCTCGCAAGTCAGCTCGTCGGCTAGCTGTGCGGCCTTGATGCGAAGCGTGTGCTTCTCCTCGGTGATCTTGCTGATCGTGATTTCCAAGAGCTTGATCTGGTCGACTTGCAAATTACACTCGCTGACAACTTGGCTGTGCAACTGGAAGAGCCGATCGCGCTCGATGCGGAACTCCTCGCGCTCCTGCTTGGCGCGCTTGAGCCGCTGGAGCGCGTCCTGCATCTCGGCTTCGCACTCTTTGATGTGCTGCTGCGCCAGGTCTCGCTGCGAGATCGCGATGTCGCGCTCTTTCTCGCACGTGTGCTTGCCTCCGTAGTGTTGGAGCTGCAGCGCGAGCTCGAAGTGGCCCCAGTGAGACGCGAGGTCCAGCGGCGTGTGACCATTTTTGTTCTTCTCGTTGAGCTCAGCTCCCTTTCGGATGATCTCCTCCATGACCACGCGGCGGTTCCACAATGCCGCCATGTGCAGCAGCGAGTTCCAGCCCAGGTCTTTCAAAGACACGAGGTGCACGCCCGAAGCTTCCAGGTCGCTGAAGAGCTTGAAGATGAACTCGTCCGTGTCGTCGGCGTCCCAGAGGACCTCGTTGTCAAAGAGGTCCTGGATTTTCGCCTTGATGCCGTCCTCCTCGACAAGCGAGGTGGTGTCCATTGTTGCACGAAGTGACAGTGGAAGCTTCAGCTTCAAACTCCAGCTTCAACGAGCAATGGAGCAGATGCAGGATGTATCTGGTGGTGGATGACGAGGTAAATGCGACGATGAAAAATGACTCGCAGATGAATCGAATTCGAATCTAAAATTGTCTGCGAGACGCAATATATTAGGCAGGAGGCGGCTGACCGAATTGTGTCTTCGACTTACTCAAGCAAAAGCTCATGACTGCAAGTGCGAAAGAGCCTGTGAATGTGATCGCTCGTGCGTGTGTGCTTGCTTATAGAGGACCTCACGCGCTATGGTTAGCACTTGATTCAGCAAAACGAATGCGAAGAGTAAAGGAAGTGGTCGAGTGATTCACTTGCCAAGAGTTCATGCTTACGTTCTCTGTTGCCGCTGTTGCACTTTGAGCTAAACGAGTGTGTTTAGAGTACAGAACACTTTACAAACGCCGCAGAATAAGCGTGTGATTCGCTGCGACCACCACTAACTGACCAATTCGCCTCTTCTAAAGAGCTCACCTTTTCTTCACTGGTGCGATGTGGCGGTGTTACAGAACGCGACCAAAAAGAAACAGCGTGAGTGCGCTGAAAACAATTTGCGCCAATTTGCACGAGTCGCTTTGCGCAAATCGGAACATGTCAATCATACGCAGCGCACATATGTACAAGCACACTCCCCTTCCTCTTGCCAGCAGCGCATCATAATCAGCTTCAACGACGGTCTGCACATGACACATGACACACTCGATAGAATGACACACGTTCACTTCAACCAATCCACTCAGTCCACAAGGATGCAAGCACACGCACATGCGGACACACGTCAGGGCACCAACAGCAAATGCAACACAGTCCCGTGAATGGTCCTCCTCTACGAGACACATGGCACCAACAGCACGCTACAGCATCATCTCAGGCACTGGTCGTCTCGTGACGTCACTGGTCGAGCCGCTGATCGCCCTGCCCAACACGCACACTGCGACGTATGCTAACCACCCGCCACATTCGACCCGGTCACCGCCACCTTGACGCAACGCAGCCAGTTAGCCAGCCAAGGAGGGAGCGTTCTAGCAGACTGGAGGGCGGGAGGGCAAAACCGTCCGCCCTCGTGACGCGAGCAAAAGAGAGCCACGCGTGCGCGCGCGTGCCTTCGACCTGCACGACGCACTCCCGCCGCGTCGCCTCATTTCATCTCAAAATGAAAACCTTCGGGCCGGCCCGTGCAAAACTCCCGCAAACCCAAACCCGTTTTCGAAACCAAAGCGATCTGTTTTTGCCTGAAAACAAGGGAAAAGCACACGCCAAGATGCGGGTTGGGTTGATAAATAGGTCAGTTTGGAAACCCATTTTTATAGCGGGTATTTTTGATTCGAAACTAAACGCATAAGTCCGCTTTTGAATTGTAATTTTTGATGGGTGGGTCCTGACTATTTTCGAACCCGCGGTTTCGCTCCGGAGCTTTTTTGGTTGCGCGCTGTGTGGCCACGGGAAGCCTTGGCGCGGTTCGCTCCCCCCTCGCTCGCCTTGGTTTGGTTTGGCTATCGGGCGCTTTTCATTTTCGCTTTCGGCCGCAGAAGGAAGAGAAGAAGAAACTCCAGGAAAGATGCTTTCTCGCGCGGGTCTCAACGCGCTGCGCACGGGCGCTCGCTCGCTCGCCACGGACGCCAAGAAGGCCGCGCCATCGGTCGGCCAGATCACCCAGATCATTGGTGCCGTCGTCGACGTGCAGTTCAAGGACAACTTGCCACCAATTCTTAACGCGTTGGAGATCAAGAACACCACGGACAACATCCGCATCGTGCTCGAAGTCGCCCAGCACCTGGGTGAGAACACCGTGCGTACCATCGCTATGGAAGGTACGGACGGTCTCGTCCGTGGCCAGGAGTGCGTCGACACTGGCAACCCAATCATGGTACGTTTTTGTTGTTGTTGATTTGTGTTTTATGTCTACATGTGCATATCCCGAAGAGTTCCAGCCGTCGACTGTTCAGAGAGACTCACTTCTTTGTGTGCTGTTTTACATCTTCCTCTGTGAATAGGTTCCAGTGGGCCCAGAGACCCTCGGCCGTATCATGAACGTGATCGGTGAGCCTGTGGATGAGCGTGGTCCAATCAACGCGAAGCACTTCTCGCCAATCCACACGTCGGCTCCTCTTCTGACTGAACAAGGTTCGGGTGCTGAGATCCTGGTGACTGGTATGAAGGTCGTCGACTTGCTTGCCCCTTACGCCAAGGGTGGTAAGATTGGTCTCTTCGGTGGTGCCGGTGTCGGCAAGACCGTGGTTATCATGGAGTTGATTAACAACGTCGCCAACAACCACGGTGGTGTGTCGGTGTTCGCCGGTGTGGGTGAGCGTACCCGTGAAGGTAACGACTTGTACCACGAAATGATCGAGTCGGGTGTGATCAAGCTCAACGAAGACGGCACGACGACTGGATCGAAGGCTGCCCTTGTGTACGGCCAGATGAACGAGCCTCCAGGAGCCCGTGCCCGTGTCGGTCTGACCGGTCTGACCGTCGCCGAGTACTTCCGTGATGTGGAAGGCCAGGACGTGCTTCTCTTCGTGGACAACATTTTCCGTTTCACGCAGGCGTGCTCGGAGGTGTCGGCTCTTCTGGGTCGTATCCCATCTGCCGTCGGTTACCAGCCAACGCTCGCGACGGACTTGGGTGCGCTCCAGGAGCGTATTACGTCGACGAAGAAGGGTTCGATTACGTCGGTGCAGGCGATTTACGTGCCAGCCGATGATCTTACTGATCCTGCTCCAGCGACCACGTTCTCCCACTTGGACGCGACGACCGTGCTGTCCCGTCAGATTTCGGAACTCGGTATCTACCCAGCCGTGGACCCGCTCGACTCGAAGTCGCGTATGCTTGACCCACGTGTGATCGGCCAGGAGCACTACGACGTCGCCCGTGCGACCCAGAAGCTGCTCCAGGACTACAAGGGTCTCCAGGATATTATTGCCATTCTTGGTATGGATGAGCTGTCGGAAGACGACAAGCTGACCGTGTCCCGCGCGCGTAAGGTGCAGAAGTTCATGTCGCAGCCACTGCACGTGGCCGAAGCCTTCACGGGCCAGGCCGGCAAGTTCGTGCCATTGAAGGACACCATCTCGTCGTTCAAGGCCATCCTCGCCGGTGACTACGATGACCTCCCAGAAGCCGCGTTCTACATGGTGGGCGGCATCGACGACGTCAAGGACAAGGCCAAGAAGCTCGCCGCCGAACTCGAGGATTAAATTGCAGTCTAAAAGTTGGCAAGTTGGTTTGTACATCGATCATTTGTTATGCTTTCCTGACTAGCGGCTTTCCTTTCATATCGATGTGATTAGGCATTTCGAGCTCTCCTTAAAAAAGTAAAACAGTTTCTTCCTCATTAAACTCAGAAACACGTGCACAAACCAACCAACCAACCAACCGCCACCTTTGCAGTTAATGAACGAACGAAGTGACTTGAAGCTTATTTTGCTGGATCTTTGCATTTGCATGTGCGGTTCATGTGGATGGAGGTGTCTTCATAGGGGTGCTGCTGTTCATGACCATTCCACCTTCAGATCGAAGATCTCCCTCCACTCCCAAAAGAGCTCTTCCCTCCCCCTTCTGCTTGGTCGAGCAACGTGAGCCTCAAGTTGGTATCCGCACGTGCATTGGCTGAAATTGCGCAACTCAGTACGCGACAATTGGTAGAAAAGGCCCATCGTAGCTCTTTGATTTGCAGCTGGCACGCAAAGGGACACGAAACGACGTCAAACATTGCCCCTACACAAGGCGTATGAAGAGAGAGATTTCTCTGGGCAAGGGAACCGATATGCGTCGCGCATTCCATCGGTAATCGCTCATCGTGTTGCGACCTGCACTCGTGCTATTGCTGAAGAGTTCAATGAGGTGAAGCGTCTGTGTGTATATATAGAAAATTACGTGTCCGTTTGGTTTCATCATCTCACGCGATACAAATGCCTGAAAGTGCAGCTAAGAACGCTGCACCGCCTATCTTCCACCTCTCGCTTGGCTCCATTCGTTCGGCTATCGCCACCGCTCAACTAAGCACAACCTCGTCATAATGGCGCCGAAGAAGAAAGCCAAGAAGAAAAGCGGAGGCTCTGCGGAAGGCGCAGCCGTTGACCCCTCTGTACGTCACACTCTGTCTCTCTTTGTAGCGAAGTGCTGACGTAGTGCTCCGTTGATCTGTCGATCCTGACGCTGGCGTACATGCCGCTTGTGTAGATGTTTGACAACACACCGCCGCTGGTCATCGCGCCCGAGGTCGTACATTACGTGACGCTCGATATGCGGGTACAGTTAGCTATTGAACGTATTATCAGCCACTCACTGGGCAATGGTGGCACATGACTCACTGTTGCTTGACTGTATGGACCACATGACGCTCTGCAGCTCTTGAACTGGAGCTACCTCAACTTCAAGATCCGGACAAAGACCACCACACGCCTCTTTGCCATCAAGGTGTGTTGGTGCAATAGGCTCTTGAGCTTTTCGTGAGTGACGGCTAACAAGAAAGCTTTGCTCTCCTGTTGCCCTGTGTGCAGCAACAAATCCAGAAGCGCCACGGTCCCATCACGAACCTCAAGATCTGCAAGGGTCATTTCTCGGAAGCCAACGAGATGCTCAACGACATGGACACGCTGCAGGACTACGGCATCGAAGGCGCGCCAGAGACCGAGCCTGAGACGGTATCGCGAAACCCCTTTTGTAAATATCCTGCACGCGCTCAGTGACATATTCACATAATCATGACTGTGTCTCCTTCACTATACGATACAGATATCCATCATCCACTACGACTTCAAGCCCCAGCAGCACGACAACCCGCTACTGCTTGCAACTGAGCAGCAATAGCTGCTCAATAAAGATGCACTAGCAGCTTTATCTACCTTCACAATCAAAACATATCCACAACGCCAACTCAGAAGACACGCACTCACTCTCGTTTGATTCAAATCCGATGATCTTTATCACTAGTCGATCACTTCTTGAGTTTCTGCAGCACCTGTCCGAGAATGCCCAGCGCCTTGCTCACGAGCTGCTTGTCGGCCTGCGAGCCCATGTGACCGATGCGCATGACCCTGCCGTGCAGCGGGCCGTAGGAGCCGCCGAGGAACACCTTCTGCTGTCGAAGCTCCTGCTGGAGCACCGGCCACTCGCACCACTCGGGGATCTCGAGCGCCGTGACAGTCGGGGACGCAGCCTTCTCGCTGCAGTAGAGCTTCAGACCGAGCTTCGCGGCTTCTTCGCGGCAGAACGCGCTCACGTCGCGGTGGCGCGTGATGCACGCGTCGATGCCGCCTTCACTGATGATGTTATCGCACGCGGCCATCGTGGCACGCACCGCGTGCCAGTTGTGGGTGTACGGAAAGAGGCGCGGTGTCTGCTTCTCCACGTCGCGGAATGGCAGCAGCGCGTCATAGCCCACGTAGTTGTTCTGCGCGATGCGCTTCCACGCCTTGTCGCTCACCGTCGTGATTGCGAGCGACGCTGGGCCAGAGAGCGCTTTCTGCGGCGCGAGCAGTCCGAGATCGATCTTGAGGTCGTCCACGTCCATAGGCGCGCCGATTGCGCTCGACACAAAGTCCACGAGGAAGAGCCCATTGGTCGTGTACTTGTCGATGGCGTCGCCCACGCCGTCCAGCGCGTTGAGCACACCGCTCGGGGTCTCGCAATGCACCATCGTGACCAGCTTCGGGTTGCGCAGCTTGATCTCTTCGATGAGCACGTCGACGTCCATGGCTTCTTTCCAGTCGCCCTTAACGACGTGCACCTCGGCGCCAAGTCCCTTGGCCATGTCGGCAAAGCCCTCGCCGAACAGCCCATTCGCCGCGCATACGACCACGTCGCCGCGCTCAATCGTGCTCTTCATGGCGCCCCAGAGCCCCAGCATGCCCTCGCCAGACTGGATCACGACCGACTGCTTCGTGTGTAGGAACGTCTGCAGCGTGGCCTCGAGCGCCAGGTAGTCGTCCCAGAACGCGTCCTCCGTGTCGGGCGAGCCGTAGTGCGAGCCCTGCGCCGCCAGCACGTTGGGCAGCATGCGTGTGGGACCGGGAACGAGCGACAGGTCCGTCGAGTCCAGCTCGTAGTCCACGCGACCGGCCTTGTTGTCGATGATGCCAAGCATTGTAATGTACTGGTGGTGGTCCTGCGAATGGAGAGAGAGAGAGATGCCAGTGACACACTCAGCAAATGGAGCTCTTCGCCATGAGTGCTCGCTCGCTCATCCTCTGCCGAAAAGAGAGTCCCATTGGCAGGCTCTCTATTCAGGCTGCAAATAGTACATTTCGCAAGGTCCCTTATAATGATATCCACTGTACATACAGTCTACTATCAAGAACATGGTACAAAGCATCAAATTCTTAAAAAACCTTGTTACTTATTTTCAAGGTGTTATACTCTTTTTAGTCAAAAGACTCATATTTTCCAACCAGCAATTCACCTCGTTTTCGAGGTGAGTTGGATCTTTTTCCGTTTCTTTGCTCTCCCTTTTTTGTCTTTTGTTGGCTTTGTTCCACTAGAAAGAGCCAAGACGACGCTTGCTTCACATTGAGCCAGCGCCATCACCTTCTCTCTCTACGACTCAAGATCTACGACACGCTCAGGGACTCTTGCAATATGAACCTCTTGCTCGCGCTCTCGCTCTGCGCGTCGGCGGTGGCGGCCGTCGCCTCTGCGAGCGACCAGGTGCTCGTGATCAGCGCGCAGAAGCAGTTGCTGCACGCGGCGTCGCCCGCCTCTTCGTCTGCCGCAGGCTTCACGTCCGCGGGGCTTGCGGAGCTGGCGATGGATGCGCTCGGACTCGCCACGGGCAATGTGCTGCAGTCTGCTGTCCAGACTCCCGTGCAGGCCGACATCTTCCAGCATGCGGATGCGTATGCGCTCGTGTTTGTCCAGGACGACGGCGCGCTACTCGACTCGATTGCTGCTGGCACAACGTTCACGGACGCGGCATACCACAATGTGTTCCCGTTGAGCCACCGACACGGCGCGGCGCAGAAAGTGCCAGATGTGATCGCGAATGAATTTTCCGGTGCGAATGGTGGTGCTGTGAAGTGCGCTGGCAGCACGGCGATTTGCTCTGCGACGATGCTGCAGAACACTGTCACGGTAGACACTGCGCGTGTGGAGAAAGTGTTGGCAGAGAACAGCTTTTTGCACAAGGACGTCGTAGAAGATGCGAAATTCGCACAGGAGCTCGCGCAGGTGGATCAGTTGACGGCGTCGCTGAGCAGCGGCAGCGCTGCGGCACAATCGTTCTACGTCGTGGGTTTCTCGGACGTGCGGGAGCTGGACAGCAGCAAGCGCATTGACGCGAGCAAGGCGCTCACAGCGCAGGTGAGCGAGTTCCTCTCTGCGCTTCAGAAGACCTACGCTGCGTCCGGCGCACAGGTGGTGGCGGCGCGCGAAAGCGCACCATCGGCGAAGCAGTCGAAGGCGATGAAGCAGCTAAAGGATGTGACGTCGTACAGCCGCCTGTTGATCAATCTCGCGACTGAGCCGTCCGACTCGGGCTCCTCGGATGACGATGACGACGACGATTCCGGTTCTTCCAGCGACGACGAAGACGAAGACGACGGGTCTGCCGCGAATGCGACCAGCAGCAGCAACTCGACGAGCGCGAAGGTAAGCATGGATGAGATCGCCGAGTACCAGATCGTGCTCTGGACGTCCGTGCTGCTGGGCGTGACGCTACTGCTGGCGATCCTGTCGATGTGCAATATGAACAACGGCCGCGACAGCCTGCTCTATGCCAAGTTCACCACGGACGCGGGCCACCGCAAGGGCGACTAAGCGAAAGACGGAAGGCGAGCGAGGTGAGACGAGACGACCTGGTCCGAGTGGAGCTCGTGGTGAGAGAGAACGAGCGAGAGTCTGCGTGGCGCTTTTCAAATTGTCATCATCGCCAAATTCACATCATTTTAAACACGCTCGTCCACATCAAAAGTTTCAATATATTTTTCATTTCCCAAGTGCCTTCGTTGCGCTGGGTTTGGCGATCTTGAAGAGACGCGCCGCTTTTTACTCAAGAGTTGCATTGAAAGAATCGCCCCAATTGTCTTCTCAGACGCGCTGAAAATGGCGGGGAACCAGAACGACAGCGCCAGCTTCGATGCCGCAGACACTTCTGAGCGCCACCGACTGGAAAACTTCCAGGCGAAATGCGCAGCGATGCGAGAGGTGGGAACCCTTTTGGCTGAGCTTTCTTCATACATAAACGCTGGGTCAGCAGATTATCCTCATGATGCCGGTGAACCGTTCACAACTTGTAGAAAACCGTGGTGGAGCTTGCGCGTCTCGAGAAGAAGCGATCCGACACGCGCCTCAGTATCGGAGTCACCCTCGAGTGCATGCAGCAGGTGCAAGATCCTGTATCGTAACACCAACGAAATCTCCATGATGATCTTCGTTCCAAGCCTGACTATGTTTTATGTGGTTGCTTATTTGTGTGGTACGTGTGCCCTCACAGTGGCTTGACGAGCACCAGCAAATGCTCCGAATCGCGCAACCAGGGAATCCATAATCCTGCGCTTGCTTATAAAATGGAGGAATCACTGAATACGCACTGCTCTCTTTTAAAACGGACTTGAAATTCGCATTTTCGTTGCTGCAAGGCACACCACAACTCGACTAACTGTATGGAAGAAGGAAGAAGATCAGAGCTCTACGCAACACAAACGAGCAGCTACACTGTAAGTAACGGAAACACCTCACTGCAGCCTAGCTAGCTGCCGCGGTAGTACTTGCAGTCTGGTCCTGGATGCGCTTCTCTAACGCTATCCACTTGAGGCGGCGCTGCTCTGTCGTTTGCTGCACTCTGCTCATAAATAAACACATCCACGCATTTGCATTAACACCAGCCTATCCTTTCGACTACCAACAATATTCGGAGGCGCCACTTACTTTCCCTCACGCTCCTCCAACTGCGCCGAGCACTGGTCGAAGAGCTGCGAGTCCATCTCCATAAACAGCTTCAGCACATTGTACGTCAGCGTCTGCACCGTGCTGCTCAATTCACAACAATCAATGCAAAACCCGTTAGCGTTCTCCCCGTACTAAAGTATGCACCCATAATGCCATGCATATCCAGCGCACCTGTGCCAGTGGTTCTCGCAATTGCGATATAAGGCGCCAAAGATGAGCGGCAGCACCTCGGCGCGGCGCGCGCTCACCATCCGCACGAGCGACTCGTTGTTCCATAAATAAAGCGCGCGCTGCGAGACCTGGAAGTGGCTGCTGCACACGGCCTGTGACATCCGCAGGAAGAGCGGGCGCAGCACGAGCGCGAACTGCTCGATCTGCACGAGCTCAATGATTTCTTCCAGCTCGTTCAGGAACAAAATCTATAGTAGGTGAATTGTGACAAAGCGCGCAGCGAGTGTAAGCGTCAAATGACAAGATAGGCAGAATCGCATTCGGGATAAATTGTGCGTACCTCTTTTGCGCTCGCGGTCACGGGCCAGTACTTGAGCAGTCCAAGGATGATCGGCTCGGCGGTCTGCGGGTCCTTCTCCACAAACTGCGTCGTGCAGTACGCCAGCTGCTGATGGAACATCGCGAGGTTGCCCGCCTTGTGCAGCGGGATCAGCGCGCGTTCGAGAAAGTTCTGGTGCTCCGGCTTGAGCGGCAGTGCGAACCCGTTGATGATACTATGGAGTCAAGAGAACCAGATGCACAGAGTCAGGGTCAGTGGTGAGTGCGAACTGCTATGCAACCAATTTGCGAGAGCAAAACGCACCTTCCGAGGATCTCGAGCAGCTCGCCCACGCCCTGCAGCGACTCGGTCTCGTACACGAACGTGTAGAACATGTCGTTCATCGAGCGGCGGATGAACGAGCGCAGCGCCATGGACTTGCCGTAGATGCGATGCAAGATCGTCTGTCATTCAAGCGCAAGCACCACAGTGTTAGATCACCAGACTAGCCGCGCCATAGACAACAGCAAACAAATCACCGTGTGCCTGTCTACCTTTAGGTAATCTCGCTCTCGTGGATCCTCCGAATCGAACAGATTAAGCAAGCGGACCATGAACTTCTTGCTAAAATACTCCTTCGCGGTCTTCGAGTCCACCTCCTTCGACAGCACGAAGCGCAGCAGGATCTCGTACACGAGCTGCATGTGCGGCCACGAGATCTCGAGCATCGGCTCGTCCTCCTCAGGTGCCGCTAAATACCAAAACAAGCAAACACATGAGCCACTAACTAGTCCACTCTTGCAATCCTTAGCACTGATACACATACACGCACGCACCTTCAGCCTTGCCATCCGCGTTCATGATCACGACCGTGGGCCGGCGGCCGAGCAGCCGAAAGATGTTGGTGCCGACGCACTCGAGCAGGTCGGCGACGACTGACGGATCCCACGCCACTTTGCCCGCCGAGATGTACTCGACGATCTGCAGCAGCGCGTTGCGCTTCGCCTCCTTCTCGCGCACGTGGCGGCGCACGTCCGTGAAGTCGTAGAGCACGCAGCAGAGCTTGAGCTTCTGGCGGAAGAGCCGCATGCGCTCGTTCGGCGGCACGTCCTCGATCGCCGGCAGCTCCGCGAGTTTCACGCCATTGCCGCTGCCGCTGCCACTGCCGTTGCTCAGCGTCGAGGTGGCCATGGCTGGTGGATGAGATGGTTGAGATGGGGTGGAGGATATGAAGGGAGGGGGTGGGAGCGATGTGATATGTGTGTGGACTCTCCCTCTCTATGAATGCGGTACCGAGTGCGTCAGTCGCTGACTCGTTCGCTGTCCTTCTGCCTTCCTTCCTGTGGCTTCGTGCGGTCGATCGGTCCCACCGGCTTGATCGCTCGAATCGCTCCCCGCTCGCTCGATGCTATGCGTGCGTTCGCTTGCTCGTTCCTGAACTGAGCTGCTCTATCAAAAAAAGACAGGAAGAAATGGCTCGGCTTTTTTATTCTCCCCAGAAACTTCGCAATGCTGCTTGGTAGGTGAGCATATGCTGAATGAAAGGTTTACATTGCATTTGGGTACTGTTGACCTCATAACAAATACTAAACATGACGCAACTAGTTCCACTGTAGACATCATAAAACGTATACTTACTGCTAGTAACTACACTAAAATGAATAACTACACAACAGGAATAACTACACTTACATTAATAGCTACACATGCTGGAAGTCCCAAAAACAGCGTATCGACTTCCCTAAGTAAACCTCGCAAGCACATCGCAAATGAACAAGGATTATTGAATAGCGCTGGTAAAATAACTGCTTGGATTTCTTAGCTCACAGATGTGGTTGGTATGTGTCAGTACAAGTAGAGTTTGTGACAGCCGCATGCGCGGAAATACGGTGCGTTGAGGAACTCAGTCTTAGTGTTGGAGCGTTCTACTCTCCTGATTGTGGGCAGAGCTTACTTACTGGCTGTGTGTCTTATCTCATGTCAGTCACTTATACTGGAAAAGTATCGGTCGGCGTGGATATCTTCTCGTTAACAACAACGAAAACTGGTATCCATGTTGTGTAAATATTATTTATATACAGTATCAAACTCCCGACAGCTGAAGAGTGTGATACACGCTACTTGGACTTTTTCGTGCACTTTTATTTGGTGTCCACCACACCGTTTAATTTTTTAGCTGCTTTTGTGATGGCCCCGCCCCCTTCGTTTCCCTCCCATCATCATCAGCAAAGAGACGCCAGGCAAGCAAAGTCTGCAGCCACCAAAGCGCGCCAGATTCGATCGATCGCCTGCTGCCACGCACTCGCAAAGCAAAGCCCCGCAGATAGGATGGCGTCGCCCACGAACGCAAGCAAGAAGAAGAACGATGACGCACCCGCGCACCGCTACCAGCTGCGGCACCGGCGCCCGCAGGCCGCTGGCAAAGAGCTCCCCGAGCTGCGATCCATAAATGATGATGATGCCCGCAGCAGCAACGCCCGCACCGCCGGCGGAGCTAACAATAGCGTAAACGACGACGACGCTGACTCCGACGCTGCTCGCGGCGTTGATGGGGGTAGACCATCGACCCCACAAGCACAGTGGCCCGGACAGAGCCCGCGTCCAGAGAACTTTTCGTCCGACAACATGTTCCGTGCCGCAAAGGGCAGCGACCTGGAGAACATGCTGCTCTTCCGCGAGCAGCCGCGGCAGCTGGCGGTACTCGCGCTCGTGGTCACGGCCGTGTCTTACTTCTCGTTCACGCACGACTCGCAGGTACGGTGTGTGATATGGTGGTGTTATGCTGGTGCTGCTGTGTCTGATGGTGTTGTATGTGACTCTGACTTGCTGCTGCTGCTGTTGCTTCATTAGGATGTAGCGGAGAACGTACGCAATGGGCTCTCCACGGGTGTGTTGATTTTTCTCGTCTACTGCTTTCTGCAGACGCGCGATGGTCTCATGGTGCGTAACTGACCCTCTTTTGACTCCATCGTATCGGGCTGCGTGTCACTTATACAAATGTGGATACAAACGTAACAGGTTCGTCCGCACCCGGGTCTCTGGCGCATCGTGCACGGCTGCTCGGTCGTGTACCTACTGCTGCTCACTGCCATGTCGGTGCAAAACCGCGAGGGCGCGATTCTGTCGATGCAGTTCCTGTTTCCAGAGGTCGGCAGCCTGAAGAAATCGCCCGCCGGCGCCAAACTGGAGTGCGACATCAACGCGAATGTGAGTAAAACTCTGATACTCTCAGCCTTGAGGCAGACACGTCAATAGCCACTCACCCTTTGTGATATGTGTGTGTATCATGTGTTAGACGATCTACCGCGGCGTGTCGAGCATCTGGTTCGTGGCGCACGTGACGGGCTGGTGGGGCAAGATGTGCATGTTTCGTGACTGGCGCTTCTGCTGGGTGCTCAGCATCGCGTTCGAGTTCCTCGAGCTCGCGTTCCAGTTCGTGATCCCGGACTTCCAGGAGTGCTGGTGGGACTCGCTCTTCATGGACTTGCTCGGCGCGAACCTGCTCGGCATGTTTCTGGGCCGCCTCACGCTCTGGTACTTTGAGACGAAGGAGTATGACTGGTCGGGCAAGAAGGAGAAGAAAATGGGCTACGTGCTGCTCGTGCTCTCGCAGTTCACGCCCATCAGCTGGAGCCAGTATCACTGGGAGGTCTTCTCGAGCTTCAAGCGCTTTGCGCAGATCATGTTTGCGCTCGTGGTGTGTCTGCTCGTGGAGCTCAACGCGTTCTTCCTGCTCAACACGCTGAGCATCCCGAAGGAGAGCAACTTCAACGCGTACCGGCTATCGCTCATGTTCCTCATCGGCATCCCAGGCGCCTCGGAGTACTACGAGTTTTTGTCGAACCCAGAGGCGGTGCGGCTCGGCCAGAACGCATGGATGATCCTCTCGATCGCGGTCTTCGAAGTGCTCGTGTGGGTCAAGTTCTCGGCGAATGGCGTGCTCTTCAGCGACGCGCCGCCGCAGCTCGTGTCGCTGCCGATCCTCGCGTTCCTGTGCATGTTTGGCGTCTGGATGGCGTGCTTTTTCTCGCACCAGAGCCGCCAGCACACCGCGGACTCGGCGTCGCCGCGCCAGAGCTCCGCCAAGCTCTACCAGGTGGCCACGTGGGGCAAGCTAGACGTGCTCTTCTGGCTCTCGTTCACGCCGCTGCTGCTGCTCACGACCCAGTGGGCGTACTGATGTGGCTAGAGATCAGTAGCATGCGCTTTGGTAGAGAGTGATATGTGAGACGAAATGGTCGGAGTGAGTAGGAAGTTGGTAGACGATTAGAGAACGACAGGAGATAGCGACATTGATTGGATTTTGGTAGGACGGCAGGTAGACAGATGGATAGAATTTGAATGAGGCGCATTTTGGAGGGAGCCCTCTCTCGTTCACACTTGAAGAGGCCCTTACATACCCACAAGGCGATAAGCATGCAGCGCCATTGGATTGGCGCAGACACAGCGCGCGCGCGTCATTCGTGGGCACCACCGCCCGCTTGGCCACACCCCCATCCCTTTCCATTTTCAATCAGGTTAGCCTTACTCTCGTCCCTTCACTCGCATCCTCAGTAAGAGCTCAGTTCACATGGGACGCGCTCTGAGAAAAGAAAGAGAGAGAGCTCTACTCACATGGTCATGGGCTCTAACCGCATGACCACGAGGGTCACAGGATGGTCTTCGCGTGTTGAAGTTCCGCTGGTTGGCCCCGTGCCTTTGGGTGTGTACGTACGACACGCGCTGCAACTTGGCCATTTTGTCGCTGATTATGATATACCTTGTATATTAACTAAGCACACTGCTCTCACTTTAAACAGGCTGTTTAATGGCGTCAATATAGATTTAAATAACTAAACAAATTATAGAGGTTTTAAACCTACGCTCGGGTGACCGGCTGATTGAAGGGGGCAGAGAGCCGACCACAACGAATCGCCACGCATTCACGCCCATGCTGTGCGCGCGCATTCACCAGACGACGTCGACGACATCCGCTCCATCCATCCACTCATCATGATGGCGTTCTGCCGATCAGAGCGCAGCGCTCGTGCGCCACGAGCGCTCACTTCCCAAATCGCTCGCTCTCGCACACCCGCTCTCCCCCAAGTCTCCTCCACACAAGCTCAAGCCAACAACCATGCGCACGGCCGAGCTCTCCCCCGAAGACGAAGAGTACTTTACTCTGCTGGAGCACCACCGGGACCACAAGATGAAGTTGCCGCTGCTATCCAACTTCCGCGTGCTGGCGCTCTTCGCGTACCAGGACCTCGAGGGCAACCACCAGCACGTGATCGGCGCCAACTGCGAGTGTGCCAACATCGGCGGCGCGCTCTGCGCCGAGCGCTCTGCGATCTGCCAGCTGCAGCTACTGCCGGTCGACTTTGTGCGCAAGGTGTACATCGTCTCGGACGCCGACGTGTGCCTCACGCCCGGCACGCTCTGCCGCGAGTTCCTCAGCTCTAGCCCGCTCTTCACGCGTCAGACGCCGTTCCTCATGCGCGCGTCCAAGTGCAAGCCCTGCACCACGACGCTCGAGGAGCTCTACCCGTACCCGTCCATCTACGACCGCGTGGGCAAAAACAGCATCCTCAAGTTTGCAGAGACATTCTGTGCCAATGCCATGGCTGCCGCTTCTTCGCCCGTGGCAGGTGAAAACAACGACGACGCATACCCGGCGTTCGTCAAGCTGCAGCTGCAGTCCATGTCGAACGCCGAGCGCGCCGTCTACCTCGCGGCGTTCAAAGCCACCGTGCACGACAAGCGCGACGACCTGTTTCCGATCCGCTACGCCGCCGCGACGCTCTTCTCGGACGGCGAGATCCGCGCGACGTGGCAGCACAAGACGCTCGAGTACGGCAGCTCGCTCGACCCGCTCTCGAAGCTCATCCCTTTCATCGACGAGAAGCAGCTCGGTGCCTCTCAGGTACGCTTTGACCATGAACAAGACAAGGTGGTGGCTGTCAATGGTGCTGGCAATGGCACTACTGCATCGCCTGTGTTTGTGGTGCAAGTGGACCAGTTTGGCATTCTGCACGCGCCGTTCGCTCGTGTGCGCGCGTTCTTCTACGAGTACGACTTCCAGGAGCTGCTCGTGCTCGTGCACGACCAGAGCGGGAAGCTGCAGCGCGTGCCCATGGGCAGGCTTATCGCCGAGTCTCCAGACTGCATCGCCGCCACTACTGGCGCGTCTTCGTAGGCGAGCAAGAACGGTCGGTCTACGAGCGTTCAATTGCTCCATCATGAGCAACTGGTGTACGTGGCTGACCAGAGAGGGATACTACAATAGTAGTAGATAATGTAGACTTAGCATTGAAAACGCAGATTGAGCGAGTAGCGTGTTTCAATTAACCATAAATATTAACAGTGTTCACAAGTGACGAGCATGCCATAACAGTAGACCTTGCATATTTTCACTCACTGCTACTGGTCCTTCACAAGCTGTTTCTGCTTCTTGGCGCCTGCCTCCGTGTGCGTGCGCAGAAACAGCTTCATCTTCTGCAACTGATCGGGCGTCGCCTTGGAGAACTAGTCACACAAAACCAAATAGAAGCATTAGATAAGAGCCAATGCATCACACACAGATGCACAACCCATTCTTACCATCGCCGGCAGGATCTCTTGCAGGCTGATGCGGCCGCTGTCGTCGCGGTCAAGCGACCGGAAGAGCTTCTCGGTGGCCTCTTGGTCGGACTGGCCGAAAGTCGGCCGGAAGCTCTGGAGCATGCTCACCCACTCCTGTTGGTCGATGTCCCCCGAAAAGTCCTCGTCGAAGCGTGTGATGATGTTCCCGAACTCGATCACCTGCTTCACCGTGTAGAACGGACCGAACGGGTTGTGCGCAAAGCCTGGTGGCCCGTTGGCACTGCTATCGTTCATATTTGTTTTCATTGAGAGCACACTGTGCCGTTTCACCATTGCGGACTGGCTGGATGCGCAGCTACTGCCACCAACACCACTAGCTGCTGCAGATGCTGATGATGCTGAGGTTTTCCACACGGGAACGTATGGCTGAGACCGTCGCTTCGTAGCTCCTCGCTCTGGTGATTCGCTGCTGCGGCTGGTCTCCGAGTCGCACGTTGCGACGATGTCTTCGTACAACTTAAGTTTGCGCTCAATGTTGGCGCGCTTGAGCTCCTCACTGTCCACTACAACTGCTGCAGTCGCAATGTCGCTGTAGCTAGTTTTCATGGAGCTCAGGTGAGAGCTACCACTGCCTATTAGCACAGGCGCTGACGCACTTGCGCTCAACAGAGTCAAGTTCTTCTTTACAGGTGCATCCATCAGATGGGGATAGTTATCCAAGTTGGCGGTTGGTGACGATGATGTTGTCGACTCAGGGAGCTTTGGCAGCGACACGTTGCGCGTCACGACGACGCTCGAGTCCATACGCAGCAGCCTCACTTTCCGCTTGGGTGTCGACTTTGGTCCTCTATGCATATCCGAAGTAGAAGGCTCAGTGAGCTTCTCCTGAAGAAACGGCGACGGTGCAATGTCAAGCGCTTGCATCATTGTCGCGTTGTGGAGTCGCGTCGCAGCGCGCCTTTGTATCTCGAGTGGAAAATTGGTCATCGTCCGCATCATAGACAGCTCATTGCACTCCTTTTCACTGAGACTCCCACTGGAACTCGAATGGTTGGTGGAGGTGGTGGTGTTTCGCTTCTTCTTGGATGCTTTCACGAGCTCGTCAGGAGTGAAGAACGACAGTGGCGTGAGTGTGCTCTTCTTTGAGACCGACGCCATCAGCGTCGAGTTGAGGGAGAGTTCCTTGAGCTGACGCGACTCACTTGGGCCAAACAAACCTTGCTGCACGCCGGAGCGAAGTGAATCGTCTACATAAAAGAGAGGAGAAAGCATGGCGTTAGACAATTAGATACAACCATTGTTTTGGGTGTCCCTACTCAAATGTAGTGCTTGTGTTGAGTACGTACTTGAGAACGGCAGCTGGGCTGCTAGAATCGCTTCAATGCCCGTCGGCTTCCCCATTGTCTTTGTAGGCAATTTCGCTCTCACCTCTCGTTGCTGTAGTCCTCCATCTCTACTGTTTGCTTCTTCTTCAGTGGTACTGTCACTATTTCCAGTATGCACATCTGAATTCTCTCGGCCCTGGTCTTTTCGACTCTTGGTCAATCCACTTTGCTGTCTCTGCACCTTGAGCTTCCACCGCTTGTGCTTGCGGATGACCTCGGCCGCGATTTGCGCGTGGCGATGGCTTGCGTCCGAGTTGAGATGATGCGTGAACTTCCACGCTGAAGACGGCGAGCTCTGCGACGAACTAGATTGTGCTACTGAACCACTCGAGTCGCCAGGCGCTGTAGATTGCCTCGTTTGTTCAGGCTTTGAAGAGGATGAAGAAGAAGACTGTGATGATCCATCCAAGGTCGAGATCGTCCCGACGCATTCGTGAGCGGCGTCCCAAATCTTGATCCTGCCGTCTTGCGAGAAAGTAAACACTACGCCGGGATCAGAAGGTACGCACTTGATCGCGAGCACTGCCTCGTCATGCGCACTCCATGAGAACGTCGACGCGCAGGTCACGGCACCTGAATGGTGGTTATGGGAGTGATGATGTTCGCCGGCGTCCCTCAACGCACTGCTGCTACTGCTGATACCACCAAAGAGCTCATTTCGGACGCCATTGCGATCCTCTGGCCGCAGTTTCAACACGCTTTGCTTGTGCGCGACCCGCAGCAGCGGATTGTACGTTTCGTGGTGGGTGAGTGACGAGGGCACTTGATCTGTGGTTCCTATTTGTTGATGATGGAATTCGAAATGCGTCCCAGCGACTCCCCGTTTGCGAGCAACGCCAGCCACGACCCGGAAGTCCCACACGTACACCTCGCCATTCTCACATGCGACGAGGATCAATGGCTGCGCTTGCGGACTCTCGATCGTGGAGTAGATCGACGTGACTGGAGGCGCGTTGGTTAGATGCAGTTGCTGCTTGGCAGAGCGCGCAGATAGTGCGGAGCCATCGTGTGTTATTGTGGATTGACTGCCACTGTTTGAAGTGTGTGGGATCTTCGGAGTCCCAGGTACTGCAGAGATTGAGGTGTGAAGCGCGAGCCGCATCAGTGGAGACGCAGTGTACACCATGGTCGTCGCCTGCCAAATGTATACGACGCCATTCGAATCACCTGAGATCAGCAGTGGTGCTTGCGAATGGAAGTGAAGTGCGCGGATCTCATGGCGATGGCTCTCGCACCGGAAGAGCAGGTACAGTTTCTCGAAATCGTAGACGTGTATGCAGCCCGAGTCGTCACCCGTCGCCACCAGATCCAGCTCTGCCGAGAACGCGCATGCTGTGATGCACGAGTCATGCGCGTTCTCGACTGTGCGCAGCACTTCGACGTCAGTTTTCCCCGCGGTTGAATGGGAAACGCATATGTTGCGGTCGTATCCGGTCGAGATCAAGCACTGCGGTATGAATATACAGGAATGAATGGTTGATTGTAACAGCACCGACATTGTTAGGCGTGAGCATGATGATGATAAACCATTTTCCAGCTTGAAAGGAGAAGTGAAACACGTACGCAGGTGCGTGGGCAGAACAACAGCGACGAGATGATCCCGTCGTGGATTTGCGATTTCTATGCGCCACAAATATCAACAATAACATCAGCGCTGTGAGGCTAATAGTCAACAACAGCAAAGGAGTCTAGCCCATTATTTGCTTCATGCACTTACGGTCATGAGCATCCCTGTGATCGGGTTGTAGAGCCGAATGCATCCATCCTGTGAATAACGCATCAGCTGGTTAATCGAAGGGAACTGGCACAGCAAATGAGGGAACGAATGTATAAATCACTCACGCTCGTCGCGATAAAGAGCTTGCGCTCGCGCGGGACGTCGAAGACGAGGCCGCAGACCTCGGCGTCTCGAATCTGGATCGGCTCTTCCATTTCCACACCCGAGTTCGCGTTCCAGACCGTGATGCAGCCGTCCACAGAGCCAACAAACGTGTTTGCAACCGTGTTGTACACCACGTGCCGTGGTGGCGCCGACTCTTCTGCCTGAGTGATCGCTCGGAACCGATAGAGCTGCAGGTTTCCCACAAGAATGTCCACGAGATCGTTCTCGGTATTCCTAGATGCACCTCCGCCACCACCACTGTTTGTATTCGGAGAACTACCGCTGCTTATGCCACACGCAAATACCCGGAAGCGACATAGATTGGGCGTGTGGAGCTCAAAGCTCTGCAGCACGCGCACGAGGTCCGTTGTGCTGCCTCGGACGCACCGAGAGAGGTCCCAGAGCTTGAAGTGGCCGCTCTCGTCACCCGTGACAGCGATCGTAGTGCCGGCACCGGTGTTGCTGTTACTGTTCGCGAAACGATTCGAGACAAATCTAGCGCCGATGAGACGATGCTGATGACCACCAAGCGTGACGAGAAGCGAGCGCAAAGTGGTGCTCCAGCAATACGCCTGGTACTCGAAACCAGAGCTCAGCAGTGTGTTCTGCGTGTAGTCCATCGCCAGCACGCCCTGGATATGACCCTCGAGCGTGAACGCCACTTTTTGTGTCGCCGCTTCCCAAACCGCAATCGTGTGGTCGAATGAGCACGTCGCGAAAAAGCCCGAGTTGCCCAGTTCGACGTAATCAGAGATTCGGTCTTTATGGTGGTTCAGCCGTGCGTCGACCCGCTGCGTGTCGATATCCCAGAGCTGCGCGTACTCTGCTCCCGAGGCGATTAGCCGCTTGAGCGGCGAGCACCACTTGAGAAACACGACCGGGTACCGGTTTACGATCTTACTCGAGAACACGTACGCGCCAGTCAAGGGGTTCACGATTGACCAGAGCGTGATCGAGTGGTCGTTGCTCGAGATTGCGAGCAAGTTGCGCGACGCGATGTGGTCGACGTCCAGGATCGTCGGGTTGTTCTCCTTGCCGAGCAACTTCTCCACGGCGTTCATCTCGTGGTGCAGCACGAGGTCACAGTCGTACATCTGGTAAAACAGTAGAAATTGGCGGTGTTAGCACGGCTTCACATAGTGAAGAAAAAGAGAGAGAGTTTGAGGTATTGCATACCAATACAACGGCAGATTTGTTCTCGACGATCGCGATCCGCTTGAGCTGAGGAAACGACTTGATTTTGCTGATCTGGTACGGGAAGTTTCTAAACCAAAGTGGCAAATTCACACATTCACGTCAGATGTAGGTATTAAAGGACGTCTTGCTGGGGCTTACCTCGCCTTGGCGCCTCCGACGTGCTCTTGTCGATACGAGGTCGCCCTCAATCCTGCGCCGCCCAGGTCCTGTTCGCTCGTGGCGATCAACCCCAAGGACATACAAAAGGTCGTGAACTCCTCCCAGTCCACGATCGCGTCTCCGTTGATATCGATTTGCTCAAACATCTCAAAGAGTAGCGCGACAAGGGCGGACGCTCGAGCAACGCGTTGAAGCTCCGGTCGTGACTGCACAAGTGCAAACAGGATGATGCGCGCAAAATCATCCTTCCCGATGCCTTTGTTCGGGAAATATTTCTCGATGCCGAGAAACTCGTCAAAGTTAAGCGCCGCACAGACTGCGAGCACGCTCGTGAGCGCGTTGCGATTCGGGATCTCAATCTCTGGGATGATGTCTAAAAGGAACACTTGCATGGCTTCTGTCAACACCGGTGTGATGGAACTCCGCACACTTCCCGGCTCGCCGATCGCGTGGAAGAACCACTCGTTCCGCTTCTTGTGGTTGCGGTAGAACTTGCACATGACCACGAAGTTGGGCGACGATGATGCCGATTGCGTACAACTCCCTCCTAAGATCGAGTCGCTTCTTCCTTTGTTACCACCACCGCCGCTCTTGGCTTTCCCCTTCGGGTCGTGATAGTACTCGAAAGCGCGCAATGGACGTTCACCAAGATACTTACTCTCTTCTTCCGAGCCACTGGCGCACAAGTCACAGGACCAGAGAAGCTCGTTCAGCCGCGGGTTTTTTGCGATCTCGTCCTCCGAGTACGTCACGAGGCAGCCCACGACTTCCACGAACGCGTGCAGTTTCGAGAGAGAGAACGCGAGAAACTCCTTTTCCACGGCATCTTTCGCTTTCTGGCGCCGCACGACCAGGTTTCCATTCTCACCAAAGAAATCGCTAACGTTACTGCTGCTCTTCGCTGACCCTGAACCTCCAGCTTCACCGCCATTCCTGCTACTGCTGCTTAAGGGAGCCCCTCGCGCGACCTGCAGTACCTCGCCCTGCGCGTTGAACAGGAAACAGACGAGCTCGGTGATCCAGTTGGTGTCGTCGCCGCCTCGACGCAGCCTCTTTGCTTGGCCCCAGCGAGAGCAATAGGAAGAGAAACAGTCATGTTAGACTCGCAGAATGGATTGGTAGTCTCAGCTGTCAGAAACGAAAGACTTACAATCGTGACGCGGTCTTGCGTGGCCATGAGCCCCTTCACGTCTTCGCTGCTGCGGTCTTCATCGTCCTCCAGCACGACTCCGAGCGGCACAGCTCTTGCTTTCGAAGCTGCCATCTACAGAGTTAGTTGAACGAGACAATAGCGAACGCAACCAATTGGCCAAATGACCAAACCAAACAGACCATGCAGAGAGTGAGTGCAGGGGGCGTGTGCGTGTGTATATAAATTCTTCTGTGGTGGCGTCTCTACAAAATAAAACACGGCATTAATAAAACAATTCTCTCTCACTCTCTAATAGTACAAACTAGAAACATAGCTCATATAAATACAAAGAAACACAGCATGCAGCACTACACTTCGAACATGGGGCGCAGCGAGTTGTGGTGGCGCTCGATCAGGTCGATCGCGGCTTCAAAGTTCGTGAGGTAGTACCCGATCTCGCCCGTCGCATCGTGGTAGTCGCACATGAGCCGCAGCAGCTCCTTCGTCAGCAGCAGCTTGCTCGTGTTGCAGTTCACGACCACGAACAGGTTGATCGCGATGAACTCGTCGGTCGTGATCGACGGCCCAAACTGGTCCACAGAAGTGAGGCTACTTGATGACCCTGCGGTCATGACGCACGACTGAAAAACCGCGCTCGCTGACCGCACGATGCACTTGAGCTTGTCGAGCGGCAGTGAGTACTCGTCGATGCGACGCAGCTCGCGGCGCGCGTCCTCCCAGTCGTTCGGCGAGACCATGCGCGTTGGAATGCCATAGTAGCTCTGGTCCTTCGTCTGCATCGTTCGCAGCTTGTTCTTGAGCCGCAACTCGTCCTCATCCGAGTGAAGCGTGTGCAACGACTCGTACACGTGATCCTCGAGCGGGACCATCACATACCTCTCAATGAACGCGCACACCGCGTGGCGGACCTCCTCGACAAACTCCTCGTGGTCGTCCTCACTACGCTGACTGCGCGCCGCAATCAGCTGCTTTCGCAGGGTCTCGTCGTCGAACATCATCTTCTTGAGCTCCGTCATCTTGCGCGCGATAGCCTTGAGGATCGCGCGTGCCTTGCGAGTCGGGAGCTTACTGTGGCGCGTGTCGTGGCTACTGCGTGTGAGTGCGGCTACGAAAGTCTCGCACTCCAAAATCACCTTGTGGCTCGGGCTCGCAAAGATGTCGTTCACCATTTGCTTCGCGCTCGTCTGTTTCTTGAACAAGAAACAGCTGCACGCTCCACGATCGAGCACTTCGGTGTGGCGGTGCACGCCACAGAACTCCTGCAGCAAAAGAACTGCTCGGCGGCGACGAGGTCCCAACGGCGCAGGGGAGACCAGTGCCGCGGTCTGGCGCAAGAACGAGTCGAAAACCGCCTTCCGCTGCTGCAGCAACGCGCCGCGGAAGTGGAAGAACTTCTTTGGCAAGTGGAACTTTCGCAGCGCTCGGAACGTACCCCAGAGATCTTTCTTCACCGGCGCGTCTTCCGTGCTGATCTTCTTGATCTGGCGGTAGAACTCGATCATCTCGCTTGAGCTCTTCTTGACATTCCACGAGCGCTTCGTCTCGCCGTCTTCAACGCGCAGCGTGAACTGCGTGTGGCTGTCCACGATGGCGACCTCCGCCACGCGCACGTGTACAGCGTACCGCACATGGAGATCCAGGTACTCCTTCGCGGGGTTGTGGTGCAGGAACGGCTCGTCGCCTCCAAGGCGGCTGCACTTGCACACGACGTTGTTGTTGCTATCACTACTGACTGTGCTGCCACTGGTACTGGATTCGCTGCTTGGTTCGGCGGTGTTGTTCAGTGCGAACGTGCTGCAGCAGCTATCGGCGCGCAGTAGCCGCTTCTCCTGGCTGTTGACAGCCTTGAGCGCTGCCGCCACCTCGTCGTTCTCGTCGTCATCCACGTGCCACGTGCCGTCGCCGAGCTCGGCCATGAGCGTGTCCGCGCCGTCGTCGCCCTCGCATTCGCCTTCCTCGTTGTCCTCATCGCCAGCACACCCGCGAAAGTCGTCCTCGCAGATCGCGTGAACGCTCTCTGTGTCATCATCGCAGTCGCCGTCTGACTCGCCTTCAGGCTCCGTGGCACCAAGTCCCCACTCCCCTGCTGCACACGCATCCGGGTCGTTCGTGTCAGTGCTACCACCCACGCGACGCTTCTTGCGCGGGTTCTCATCCAGCTGGTCCACGAGGCACTCACCCTCCATGAGGCGGTCCACGGCCGAGGGTTCGAGCGCGTGTTCCTCCAGGTCCTCGTCGTTCAGCAGCAGACTCGCGCGCATGCCCATCGCGAGCGCGTCGTCCACTTCGCAGAACACCATAATGGGATGCCACTATTTCCGTCTGTCTGTCTATGCTATCAGTCTATGCGGCTGCGCGGTCGAAGGGAAATTGCGGAATGAGTGCGGTAATCGCAAGTGTCCTATAGACAGATGGCCTCACTTGTACACTTGCTTGCTTGTTTGCTTGTTTTGTGTTTGTGCTTGTTTGGCTTGTGAACAAACTTTGCTTTGCCTTGCGGAATCCACACTTGCGTAAAAGCAACGGCGGTCGGCGGCCGTCAGCTTTACACAGGAGATGAGAGCTTTTTTGAGATGGCACAGAACAGAAAGTCCCAGAAGAGTATCGCTCGCGATGCAAACAATGGAAAAAGATTGCGGGCGGTTTGCAAACCTCTACTTTTTCATGCGACCTGTTTATACAGAGGGCAGTGACTAAATCGTTCTAAAAATAAGTGGGAGGCGATATTTTGTGTGGAATAAAATATGGTGTTGGCAATGGCATGCGTTATGAGAGGTATATTGGCGCCAACGCGCGAAACAAACAGCTGCTCGAGCGTGAAGTCAGTCGCTCAAATCGACTGACGCATGTCATTTAACGGAGATGTGCACTTCCCCCCTCGCCCAAGATCCGTGCTAAATCATGTCACTACAAATGTCTTTCACTGTACAACCACCATCATTCCAAATACTGAGCTCCAATTTGCTGTTGTTTACTGTTGCTCACAGTCGCTCAGGTCACTTATAGTGTCAATGTGTTGCATAAATCCGATTATAGGAGCAGGAAAACAGTCACATCATCTATCAAGTCATTCTCACCTGTAAGAGCCAAATCGAATAGAGGGTCGCTGCAACAATTTTGGGTTGTGTGGAAATGGTGCAAACAGACAGGTTGCGATTTTGATAACCCTGTTGCGTCGACCTCTGCGAGCAAAACCACCAGCTCACATTCAGAAACACATGCAACATCTTCGTGTCTAACAGTTCGATCATTATCAAGTACTTTTTAGTGCTGTAATAAGTGAAAACACCCTCAACAAGTATCGGTGTCTCAACATTGTCGCCACGATATTTGTGTGTACAGTGGTTTGTAAAGAACATGCCAAATGGCCATAGTGACTTGCTTCCCACTGGAAAATCTTTTGCCAATGGACCGACTTGCCGGGAAATAATAAAATACAAAGGCACAGGTGCCAGCTTCACCACTGAGTATTTTACGAAACTGGACACCAGTTTCATCAGCACAAAAAAACAAAGGCATGTATGATAATGTGAGACACGCTACAGCATCATTCATATCCATTTGCAAACAAATTTGTCAACGTGTTCAAGTGAATAATTGTCTGCATGGAAGAGTTCTGATTTACCCCCGTGTTTAACAAAAAATGTCGGATTTTTTGCCTGTCTGACTACCCGCACGATTCGCACAATTCGGTGCCGACCATCTGCGAGCAGCAGGGCAGACTTGCAGCCGTTTATATTGGACAACACCGTACACGATATCACCAAGTAGTTGGACGTCACAATCCATTAGCAACATTAGAATTCTTGTTTTTCTGCGCACGTCTTGATTTTTATGCGTCCATCAAGACTATCAATAAATCAACATATTGACAGTCCTGATGGACACAGACTTGCGTCATTTGATTATGGTTCTGCTACCTATTTACTAACACTTTAAATTTAAAAACTTGGTTTGACTTTTGAATGGTGCTTGCAACGCGGCCACTATAGCCGTATTTGACTGTACACACTCGTACAGTAAAGTACAACTCCGTACAGTATTTTGCGTGGACCGCTTCGAGGGACTTGTTTTCGAGTCAAACAATCAAAAAGTGGTTATACGTACAGCACCGACTCGCTTAGTTTATATTGGGTTGCACTGCTACAAAACTGGATCTTGCTGGCAATATCAGAAACAGGCAACAACGCGTCATTTCATCCGCTCGCTCTATCTTGTACACACATGAGCGAGCTCATAAAAACTCGTGTGAGCTCGTCTCGCATGCACAAACCAAGCAAACATGCAGCCATGTTGACTGTCAGGCAACCCGAGTGAACAAACAACACAAGTTTGTCCAAAACGACCACGACGACGCAAGGAAAACTGAAGCGCGATCTCTGCAGATGTTGCAAGCAAGCAAACCAATTTGCTTGTTTGGCAACAAACAATTGTGTTTGTTTGCTTGTTTGTTGTGGATGCTTGCTGCTGGTGGACTTCACGGACAAATAGATCGACACCTACAGGAAAACCACTGGAGCAAACGCTCAACGCTCT